>OY987289.1:11634881-11934371 GCA_963920785.1 Sphagnum contortum
GAAAAAAAGAAAGTTGAAAATATTTCAAAAGGTCTCATTACATTAATGGTCAAGAGTCAAGAAAACTTACCAAAGAAGCTTACCTATATTTATTGCCAAAATTTCATAAACTAGTTTTTAAAAAAACTGAAGATAGCTTATACATCAGTAAATGCTGTTTTTATATTACCTCCAAGGGGTTTGTCAAGAGGTAGTAAAACTAAGCTTACCACCATGGTTAGCTAGGGAACTGGAACCTACAGAAAATTGTTTTCTGACCACTTATCATCCATCCTTCATTGTGCACTCAGTGGGTGCTGATTCACTCATGGCCTCCTGGTTGCAGTTGCCTTTACTTATAGGAATGAATATTTTAGAGCAAGACAGTGAAAGGATGAATGATGAGTTCCATGATTCTCATATACCTACCCTAAGGTCACTTTAGTCATTAAATAATCCTCAAAATAGTGAAATGAAAAATTTGTGAAAAATATGAAGTTGACATGTTGAAAATCATCATAATTATCATAGGCTACATACTGAATAATTTCACTACTCATATCACAATATTATAGTCGATGATTGGGGGGGGGGGGGGGGGGGGGGGGGAACAAATTCAAAATTCAAAAAAGAATTCAAGTTTTGAAAAAAAAAATTATTTGTTTTATTGATGTGGAAACTGACCCTAGGCTATGGTATTAAATTGGAATATGACCACAAATAGAGACGAGAGAGAGAGGTGAGGTGTCCAATTGACCAATGGACGGCGGTCCCACCTTGTTAGAGAACATGACCACTTTGGGAATACGTTTGAGCACTGAACAAACCCATGCTGGTGCCACTTTAACTCAAGAGTTAATGATTGTAATTTCAAATTTGACCAGTTATGTTTCATATGGTGTAAAAGTATTGTTGCACATGATCAGTGAAATTAAAAGATCGCTCTTAAACTGTGAAATTTACTTTTCCCCCAAAACAAATTTTGCTCAAGGCTTTTTACAAAAGCTATAGGAACAATGGATGGTGGTCCCACCTTTGGTGTTGGCCCCTTCCTTGGTTCTAGGCATTCTTTTTTATTTTCATTTTTTTAAAGTGTCGCAGTACTGGCGAGTATCCCCCACACAGATTTCAGTCATAATTCGCCTAACTGGCGATATTTTTCTCCAGGAGCATCAAAACTGTAGCCCGTAGCCCTACTTGTGGCCACTCGTTCTTTGAAAAGGGAAGCAATCTGGCGAATCGAGTTTAAGATAAAAGGGGATTTTTGGCAGAATATTTGAGCAGTGTCGCCCTTTGGCGATTTTTCGCCAAACAAAACAAATGGCTGGGTCTAGGGGAACTACTCCTTCTGATTCCTAACATTTTTTGAAGGGATCGATCCTGGTTTGGTTTTGGTTTTTAAAATTTTCAAATATGGTTTCAGTTCTAGTTTTTTTTTAATTTAGGGGAGTGCTTCCAATTTCGTTTTTAAAAAAAATTTCAAGTTAGACTGATTTAGAATCTCAGTTAAATAACATTGGTTTTGGGTAATCTATGATTTTGGTTTCAACATTCAAAATATCAAAATGGACAACTTTTTGTTTTAACAAAAAATTAAATTTTTATTCCAAGAAAATAAAGATTATGTCAAATGTGAAATGAATGTTAGGGGTTTGAAGAGGTGCCTCTTAAAAAACAAAAGCTTGAAGTTTGAAACCTTGAAGTTTGAAGTCAAGCTTCAATAGTGTCTTCTTTCATGAACATGAATTTTTTGAACAAAACTTGAAGCAACTCAACTTGAGAGCTCACAACTTTTTTTGAACACAAAAGGTTGAAAAAACAACAAACACAAAAGAAAATCATAAACAAGCTTAAGCTTTCTCATAAAAATGAAAAAGAAACTTCAAATTCTTCAAGATGGAAAAAATAATCTTTAAACCCTATAACTGGAATGATTTTTTTGTAAAATCTCAATCCAATTTTGGTTTTCAAATCAGTTTCAACTTCGGTTACTTGCAATGCCATAACCGGGGTGGCTCAAATCTGATTCATTCTAGTTTCATCCACTTCTAAAAATGGAACTCAATTTTGATTCAGATTCTAGAACCGAAACCAGGGTTAGATACCTAGGTCCACCTGGGTAACCACCCAAGACTGGTTTTGAATCTTGACACACCATAGAGCTCAGACAAGGTAAACAAACTATCTCCCCTTGTCAATCTCTTGAATGCAATGCTAACTTGTTTACGGATAAAAATAATTCTACCATTGTTCATATTGAACCATGGAATGTCTATTGACTACAATTCAGATTGTACAAACCCATAAATGTACTCAAAACTATCTCTGGAGACTCTACACCACTGCCTTTACCAAAGAGGATCTCTTTGTAATACCATCAATTCAAAAAACTCCCACCAATATAATGAACGAACTTTGATGTACTCATTACCATAAATAATCTCTACAATATGTGGTCTCTTCAAAGTGCCAATGGCATATAAATACGAGAATTTGTAACCTCATAAGATTTTGCAAGAGAGCATGTTGAAGCAAAACAAAATATCCAAAACAACTTCCAGGTTTGAAATCACCTGCAAAGGCTTTGCACAGTTGAGAAATTTAAAGCCAAAACGATTGTGAATAGAAATATTGTGATTGAAAAAGTGGTGGCATCCATCAAACCTATTGACCGTTCACTCAAAGAGAGATGAAGAGGAAAGCTTTTGTTGGGGGTGGGGTGGTCTCCAAGAAAGGAGGTATAGGCTTAGGGTTTGGGGTAGAGACCCTAAACCCTATTGGATATTTATGAAGAGATAAATATTATAAGAGAAGAAATCCATTTTGCATTCATATTAACTTACGCATCATGAGATAGTCCCACTGTCACTTATGATTTTGTTTAAACATGTCATAAAGGGCAGAGCCAAGTAATGCTTGTTTTTTGGGTTCACAATGCAAGATTTTTTTATATTTGAAAATTTGCACTACCAACATTTGCAACTAGGAATTGTCTTTATCCTGGCTCATTGTTCACTTTAGTTCAACCTTTTAAAACTATATTTCTATGATTAGTTGTGACATCTCTAAAGGCAGGTATTATACTTTTCGCACTTGCAAAATGTAATGTGCAAAAGATACACTTATTGTTCATGCCTATGTTATTTCCTAGGTTTTAAAAAAGAAATAGTGGTCTCATCAATCATGTGTTTAAAGGTTAGTAGATTCTATGTAATTTTTCATTGAAGTGCAAATTGTTCACTTGTTGCTAATCCTGAAATTTTCGTTAATAATGTAATTTGTATTAAAGTTATTCATAAAATCTGATGAACATGGCATTGGAAGCTCATGTTTGTTCAATTCACAAGATAAGGAGATTGCACAAAATTTCTAAAAAGGGACCGAATGGGGTTACAAACTCTAAAATCTTCCCAAACTCAACATGAGCTTAGTTTCTTGCCCATGTGCAAAGGTTTCAACTTACATATGTGCAAGGTTTTGAAACTTGTGTTGTTTCGCTTCCCACTTTTTTTTCTTCTAGTTTTCTTTTTTGCTTTCTTACTATTTATTCTTAACTAGCTTGTCACTCCTTGTTGTTTTTGCTTCTCGCTCCTCACATCTTACTATTTTCACACACTAAAAGGTTTACAAGCTAAAGAAAAGTCACACAACATTTGGAGTTCACACATTAAGGAGGAAAAAATGATGTGCAATGTTTGGAGAAGCTAACATTAGAATGAACAAACATTAGAAAGGAATGCAAACCCCAAGAGTCAAACCTCAAGGATTTATTTTGAACTTTGCAATAACTTTTACAACTTTTTTTTAAGGTGAGGTTTAATTTCAGCATAGGCTACCATTGTTCTAATAGTTCAAGGTACATAAAAAGACGAAGAGTTCTTTAATCATTTTGCTAAATATCTTACATTTTGGCAAACCACCCTTCTATCTTTGTGGTCATTTTCATACGTTGTCACAAGGTGTGTGATTTTCTACAAAGCTTAACTTCTAGGTGGCTTTTAATGAACCCTCAAAGCATCAGAATGAACTTGAAGACCTTGTTTTGCCTCAAAAAAATAAAAATATTTGACTTCATAAAATTTAAAACTTGTATTGTTTCCTACCCCAAAATGTCCCCATAACATTAAACAAGTTTCTAGATACCCATGCCAATTATTCCTTCTCTACTAGATGCATTTGCGGTTGAACATATAAACCTATCCACAATGTGACAACTTTGTCAAATAAATCAAAGTTGGCATAATGTTGTGTGGGCATGTCCATGAAATGGCTTGCCTTAAACATGGTTAGTCTCACTTACAACCAAAGTCAAAAAATGTACACCCTTGATCATAGAGATCATGTCATTTTGATTAAGTTTGTGGCAAGCCATTAAATGTTGCATTGATAACCTTTCTAAGGTTGGTAAAATAACATAATGAAACCCATGTTTGTTCTTAACATTCTTGTTCAAAACCTATCCCCATTCCTTATTTTTTTGGGTTGAAAACGGGTTTAATGGTTGGTATCACATATTTATGTTTGTTATGTCCTTAACTCCATTTTAGATGTAGTTAACTCTATACCTTAAGTCCTAATTCCCATCTCAATCATTGATCATTTGTTGTTTCATGTTGTTATTGTTAATGACCTTCATGTTGAAAGTGTGATTGTAGGTAGAAACATTCTTTTGTTGTGCAAGCTTGACCAAGTATGGATTTGGGAGACAATGTAAAAGTTTTCGTCATTTTTGTTTTGGGAGTTTATAAAGTTGTTATGCATGACACATAGATTTTAAACAACATAACATCAATAGATTACTTTCCATAATAATCTTTCCTAATAACTGCAAGTGGTGCATTCATGATGGGGTAATCTATGGCATACTTGCAATCCAAGGGTAAGAAGGCAATGCGTAATAAAAAGATGTGGTGCACACAAGTTGCGAAGTTGGATTTGTAAGGGATAGGCTTGTTGTTCTCCACCTATTCCACAAAAAAAACACAAGACATGCATAATACCTCATATTGAAATGTTTTGGAAAATGCATCTTAATAATTTGCTATCAAGCCATGTGGGATAGAGGCTAGCTTTTGTATTATTATGTTGCATTTATTACACAAAGTTACAAATTCTTTCAATCTTTATAATAAGCACCCTAGTATGCACCACACTATGAGAAAATCATATTTGTTGCAACTGAACTATCTAGTTGTCATTTAATTCTATCAAACATTTTTTAATTGCAATGGACATAATTTTTTCATAGTGCTACAAGGTCCATATAATCCACCTCCTAAAATGGAGACAATATCTATGCATAATGAAAGAAATTATTAGTGAAAGACATTTTGGCTAGGATCAAATTTATTTATAATACACGTTAAGATTATAATGTAATTCGACTTATGTGGAATCCTCACATTATGTAAAGATGCAATATGTATGTCTAGGTAGCACAAATCCTACACATTGTGTTCAAGACCTATAAACAAATGTTCAGCAATAACATTACATGTGGTTAATGTAGCATTATTTCTTTTAATTTTGTTTCAACATAAATTGTCTCTTTAGATACAAACCAAGGGGCTTTAAAGATAAAAATAAAATGAATGTTTTAAAGGATTATTTAATACTATCATAGTGTTTGCAATTATGCATTAATAGGTTTATGAATTGAATCAAAATTGTTCAAGGGATGATCATTGGCCATATCTTATAATAGTTGTTAATTGAATATTATTAAAAAGAATTGAACTCATGTTTATTAATGACCTTTGTTTTCATGGTTGCATTATTCAATTGATCCATGTTTTGATTTTTAACAATTGAATTGAAGGCTTATGTATGGTGATTTTTTTAAACATCTTAATTCAAAAGGTTTTTACTTGGACATGGGTTTGATCCTTTATTCAATTTAATGTGTGAAAAAATGAAACATAAATTGGGAATTAAAAAATAACTAAGTTTTTTGGCTTTGGTTTTGAAAATATAGTTAAATTTAAAAGGATGTTGGTTTCGAATATCTAAGATTCAAGGTCTTATGTTAAATGATTAGAAATGTCTCTTTTATCTTTTATGTGTGTTTACACATGTGCACATCCTTGTGGATGCAAACTATTGAACATAGAGTTTAAGGTCAAGCAATGTGGAGGACTATGGAAGGGTATCATGGTACATAAGGCAAGTCTCATATTCCCCACTAGATTTGAGATTGCGTTTCATTCCCTTATGATTAATGTTTTGGTTTTGATGTTGTTTTCAATTTGTCTCCCTAAATTATTTTGTTTTAGTCTTCGTTAGAACCAATAAGCCCAAGTCTAAGATCACAACGTTTAATACATTCATTATAAATCCAATGTATTCTATTCAAACACAAGCTCATCTTAATACCAAAAAATTGAATACCTAAAAAGCAAAATAAGTTAGTAAGATACCACATTATCGAATATAATACTTTGTTCATTGGTAAGTCTTCAATGTATATGAATCTACATGGGAAGCAATGCAACACTTAATAATATATTTCAGAAGTTTTAAGAATTCACTTATGATGTCTTGGTATTAGAACTATTACCATTTTTTGGTCACATTTTTTAAGCTAGAATAAGAATTTTAAAATGATACGACCAATGATATCCAATGACCTCGGCATAGATTTTAGAACATTTGTACAAGGTTGAAAAGTATCAATACATAAAGAACAATATCTTATTCAATAATCTATGTATGTATTATCATGGATGAAATTCATGCATGCTTTATGATATGCTTTACGTTCGGTAATGCCCTTCCAGAAAAGGCGTTCTTGAGATAAGTGCCCCTTGGCTGTGCCTCAATGGGTGTTATTCTCGTGGGTAAGTTATTCTCGAACTACTTCCGTGAAATAAATATGGCAACGTGTCACGTTTTATGACACCAGAAATCATTACACCCTACCGTATAAATACTAAAGTACAAATTACTAATTTAGGAAGCCTCGTGTTAGAAAGAAAAAGCGCATTGTTATCATCTTTCCACTACCTCCCCAACGCACACACCCCACCAACAACCCCCCCCCCAAATGCACCAGTGTTATCTATCTATGAAGGAAGGTAGTTTGTTTGTTTTTTCTTGTTTGTCACCTTGAGATTCTCCTTGGAAAGCCCTTGTGTTGGCCATATTAAGCCGAAAATGTTAGATTTGGGCTCAGCAGAGACCATGATTCAGTCTGAGCATGGGATAATTGTAATATTTATGAATAATTTAAATGGATTTTGAGGTTTTGTACCATTGTACCAATGTGGGTGCTGGTTCACCCAAGGTTACACAGAGTGAACCAGCACCAACCAGTGCACCAATGTGAATGGATGTTTTACTGATGGGTGTACCTTTTTGGTACCAATGTGGCGAACTCAGGTTGACCTTTTTATTTTTGGTTCTTTCCTCAGCCCAGGTTGAATTGTTTTTGTGGGAACTTTTTTTCCCTCACCTCTCAGGTCCCACCCACTACATACATAAACACTAAATCTGCATGAAGACAATAGTGATGTATGTCAATGAGCGTATTGCAATATATCAGGTAGGTTGCTTTGTTGACTTTCCTACCTACTTAATAATCCTTGGAACTCCATGACTCTGAAAAACAATGAATGTTGTAATGTCACAAATGAAGGTATTGCAATTGAACTGGATTTTTTCTCTATAACCCTTTAAAATTCAACAATTGAATTATTTTACAACACCCATATGAAAATATTGCAAATGAACTTGATATTTTTACTCAATACCCTCAGCAAAATCACGATGTACATCAAATTTACTATAATGAAATACTTTTAGTTCTATTAAACTATTTTCATTTCATCTAATTCAACAATGTAATATCCAAAAGGCACATTGAAAATAACATATCCAACTTATTTTTCATATTTATTATCTTCATCTTGATAATGCAAATGCACTTATGTAATACTTTCATGCCCAAAATAATATATTTCACCTCATGATTAAAAAGTATTTAAAATAACTTATCCACCCCAATTCACGCATACATTATCCTCTTCGAGGTAATGCAAATTTATTAGATTATTTTGATTTTATGCAATACCTTTGTGCCTAGGTTATATATTTCATCTCATTTGATTGAACAATGCAATTCTTTAAGAATGTATGACAAATAACTTATTAAGAGGTCATTAAGATTTCAAAGATAATTACAGAGACCAAAAAATAGAAAAAAAAACAAAGAAGGAAAAAGAAAGAATGAAGAAACCACCCCCAAAAAAATTGGAAACAAGAAAGGGGAAGGGAAAAAAAGAGGGAAAGGAAAAAGATGAAGTAGGGGTAGGTAAGGAGGGGGGAAATTAAAAAAAACAATTGACCATTGGGTGTCAGGGTGTGTGAGAAAAAAATAAGATTTAGCCAAAATTTGGCTACAACCTACATTTTGAAAGTAAAAAACTTAAACATTCTTGTATAATTTTGGCTACCTACTTGCAGAACCATTTATTAATATCTGATGATTTTGCTTAATTTTTTTGTCAAATTCTGGTTATTGAAAATCTCAAAAGGCACTTGATTTTAGCATTAATTTTTAAAAAAATATAGTTTTCTTTGCAATAAATAGCCAGCCAAAACAAAAGGCTGGGACTCATCAGCATCTAGACTTATAGAATAATAAGATGCTCAATTGCACGTCATTACCATTGCAAAAATGTTGGATTTCATGCATATGCAAAACATAAGTTCAAGTACATACATATATGTACAAACTTGGGCTTTGGGTTGCTACGAACTACCAATGATGATCAACTTATCAATTGATGAAAACATGAATTAATTTTTATTAAAATCAAGTTTCATTTTAATGAATATATTTAATGACATTGCATGCACATTGAATTGAATTGTAATTCAATTTAGATTTAATTCAATTCAGTTCAAATTCAGCTAAATTCAATTCAACAATTGGATTAAGATTCAATTGAATTGAAAAAAAAATGGAATGCAAATTGATGAATGTATTGAAAATTTGTTCATGAGTATGGGGTGAGAAGGAAAAAACGTTAAAGAGAAATAGATTCGAAATGAGACTTTTCCATGCCTCTTTACTGGGGCATGGGCTCCATCGATTTCAGGCTGAAATTTGATAGGGCAAAATACTGTGTAATTGTCCCACCTAAACCAGCTCAGATGAATCATGGCCACTGGAATGGAATAAAGGACCCCAGAAGGTGGTGGTGGTGGTGGTGATGGTAGTGGTGTAGTAAGCGTCGTCGAACCATGCAACATGCGTTTGTGTTGTCTGAGTTGCTTCTGTCTGCAAGGGAAAAAGCGCTTGAGAACAAGAGATCCTGCACAGACGAGATTTCTTAGATGAGTAAACACTGACTCATTTTGCTCAATAGGAAAAAAAAAACTTGATCTATGGGTAGCTCATTATCTTTGAATTGTTCACTCAGCAGTGTTGCTGAAGAAAGAAAGAAAGAAAAAGTTGTGTCCCAAGTTGAAGTCTATGCGGGTGCAAAGGAGCTTGGTACCAGGTCTCTGAACTCCAGAACCTGAGAATTCTATAAAGAGAAGGAATTTGCTGCTTGAAAGTTGAAGCAAGAAAACAAGATGCATGTTGGGTTGCTGAATTCCCTCCTCTTTCTCAGTCCCTCAGCGAATTTCTGTGAGATTCAGCCGCATCGGCAGCTACTTACGAGTTTGATTGAAATTTTTCTTTTGTATTATGTGATATATCCAAATTTGAGCAAAGATCTTTACTGCAAAGTGAGGGGCAGTGTAGTTACAAAAAGATCATATAATCTTATTGTTGAAGATCATGGCGGCCGCAGCAATCATGGGTGTTGAGAAATTAGAGAGAGCGAGATGGGCGGGAATGGTAGCTTCATCATGGGTGCAAGCAGCGTTAGGTGTGCTCTACTGCTTTGGTCTCTACGCTCCCATGCTGAAGCAGGTTTTGGGTTACAACCAAGCCCAGCTCAACATCCTAGGGTTTGCAAAGGATTTCGAAGCTTATGTCGGTATCGTGGCAGGACTTGCAATCAACACAATACCAGTCTGGGGATTCTTGGCCTTGGGTTCCATACAAAGTCTTGTGGGCTATGGTGTGCTGTGGCTGGTGCTCAGTGGCAGAATTGCACCACCACCATACTGGCTGGTGAGAAGAATCACATGTGCATGCAGCGTTTCTCTTTGTATTTGAGACCTTCAACCTCATCCACCAACTCACATCATCATCACGTCTTTGATTCTAGTGCTGCCAGTGATTCTAGTGTTTTTTGCAAGGCACTTGCTGCAGCTTCATTCTAGGCTATTTACAGTGATGGGATTAAATTTCTTTTATTGTGTGTGTGTCCGCCAAAATTCAGGTCTGCATGTTGTTGGCAGTGGGGTCCAACAGCATCACATGGTTGGACACAGGAAATATAGTCACAAATGTGAAGAATTTCCCGCACAGGAGAGGGGCAGTCACAGGGATCCTCAAATGTTGCTTCGGCCTTAGCAGTGCCATCTTTAGCCTTCTCTATGTCGCAATCTTTCACAACAATAGTCCGGCCTCAGTTCTTCTACTTTCTCCACTGCTAACCACCGCTGCGTGCTTGCTGGGTCTCCCCTTCATTCAGCTCCTCACCCCTGCCAAGCTCCAAGAAGACTCCTCGAGAAACAAATCCAGCTTCATCTGCTTCTATGTGATACTAATTGCGTTCACACTCTACTTGCTAGCTGCAGCTCTACTCACCTCCACAGGCTTTACAAATTCTTTGGCCACACAAGTGATGGCTTGTGGGATCCTCCTCTTCCTAGGAGCTCCTCTCGTCCTCCCATCCCTGATTTCACAATTCGGCCACAACAATTCTTCTGTCGTTGTTCGAGATCAGCCATTTTTGCTACCTTGCCAGCAAGAAGGCGACCTGAGAGTTCATGATTTTCTGGAGACCCAAAACTCCAGTGATGCGCCAGCTATGAAGACTTTGGCAGCTGGAGATGATGACGAGGTGGCGGTGATGCAAGTGCTAGAGGAAGAAGAAACCGCTGGTGAAGAAACCATTGTCATGCAGCAGCTGCATGGTAGTGATCATGATGATGAATCAGAATTCAACCTCATGCGAGCAGTAAGGAAACTAGATTTCTGGCTCCTCTTCCTTTCCTTCCTTATTGGAGCTGGGACAGCCGTCACAGCACAAAACAACCTTGGTCAGCTGGGAGAAGCTCAGAGCCTCACCAATGTGACCGTTTATGTGTCGCTCATTGGCACCATGAGCTCCTTGGGTCGACTCGGAGGTGGTGTGGTCTCTGATTATGGTGTCAGGTAAGCAGAATTCAGACTTCTTTAGTAACCAGCTTGTCTGCAGATAAGTATACAAAGAATCACTGCATCTTTGGAGCTTCTGCACATACATCTAACTGAACTTACTCTTCTTCTTCATGTCGTTATTGACATGCAGACCTTGAAGCAGCGAGTATCAAAATTGTATTTTTTGGGTGGCTTAAAAGTGTTGATATTGGGGGTGCATTACTGGTTTCTGTTGCAGGTTGGCTGGAATTCCAAGACCCATTTGGATGGCAATTGCACATGGCGGGCTGCTTATTGCTCATCTTCTGTTTGCCAGAGCTCTGCCAGGCTCAATGTATGCAGCATCAATCCTCACAGGGCTCTGCTCTGGCATCCAATGGACTTTGATTGGTCCAACAATATCTGAGTTGTTCGGCCTTAAACACTTTGGTTTGATCTACACTACCATCTGCACTGCCAGTGCACTAGGCTCCCTCTTATTCTCCAGCCTTGTTGGTCATCTTTATGACCATGAGTGCCAAAGAGAAACATACATTGGAAACACAGTTTTGTTGACAAAGGAAGCTGCTGCAGTTCTGAGCTTTTCTTCTTCTTCCTTCTCCAGGTTAACCTTAACAAATTCATTTCTGCAAAAAGCAGCAGCAGCAGAGACAACATGTTTGGGAGCTCATTGTTTCAAACTTGCCTTCTTCATCATGGCTGTTGTGTGTCTAGTGGGTGTGTTTATCAACCTGACACTTGCTGCACGGACTCGAAACTTGTATCAATCACTGCACAAATTGCATTGTTCAACAACAACATTCTCTGATGATGATGATGATTACGACCATGAATGTGACTCTGACCCCATTCTGCCCCATTGAAACACAGTTATCAGTCAACATCCACCAACTTTTCGATGATTCTTTCATCAACCCAGTAAGGCCAATTTAGTGTTTGAAAGCTGTTTGTTCCCAATTTGCCTTCATCAAAAAGTTGATCAAAGTATTGCTTGCTGATCAAACCCTGACCTGATTGAGAGATTCTTCTCCCCTCCAAGGCAACTCCTCCTTTCATGAAGTGGGGTTTTATATTGGAGCTTCTGCTTGGACACCCATCCCATAATGTATCTATGGACACAGTTGAACTTCATAGTTCTTATGGGATTTGGTGTATCTGGTTCAATTCAACTGGAGATATTGACAACTTTCAACATATGACAATTGTGGAGCTGGAATTTGAGGGTTGACATTTGCAACTTGTCAATACTTGAAGAATATGAATGAGATGAAGACTCAAGTTCACTGAGATCCATTCTATTCCTCAAGTTTCAGGAGGTGGTGTAACATTGTCATGTGCATCTCAAGCATCATACAAGAACTTCAATGGAACCACATGTTACTCTATTGCGGAGGGCTCTTGCAAGCCAAGGTTACATATTCTGAAAGTAGGTGAGTACACATCAACTTGGCATTGACTCACTCAAAAAGCCAAGATTAATGAGAAGTAAAGATTTACAAGAGAAGCAAATATCATGCCAAATATTCCACATGCCAACAAAAGGTCCTTAATTTAACAAACATCACTCATAAAAAATTACAAACATCCCATGATCTTCCCAAACATGCTTGCAAAGACTCCAAGCATGATGACAAAAGCTTGACACAAAAGCACATGATACAAATATGCAAACAAAGTTTCTCTGCCTTGAAAGAGCGGAATAGGGAGTGATTAAGCTAGGGAGCGAGAGGAGCTGGCCGGAAACAGAAAGAGAGGGTGAGGAGAGCGAGAACGAGGAGGAAGGAGCTCAGAGCAAGGGCGGAATAGAGAGTGATTGAGCTAAGGAGAGGGAGGAGCTGGGCAAAGAGATGGCATGGTGGGAGGGGTACGTGAGTGATGATGATGTGATGGAGATGATCGCTCCAGTGCTATAGTGTACTGGCTATACGAGGTACTGTACCACATGATGCCGCCACTGGAGCGCTTCCGTTTTCATTCCGTGCAGGAACCGGAGGAGCAGAACTTGGTCAGGATTCCGCAGGCAGTGAAAGGCGTTCTGCTGGTGCAAGGGGTTCAAGCAGTGGGGAACTTCCTCGTCTTTCCCGTTGTAAGCTCCTCCTCTTCCTCCTCCTACATTCTCATTTCTTCTGTGCTTTTTGTCTGCTTTTGAAATCGCGTGGGAGATAGGTAGGTGGTAGGGGCTAATTAGGAGTCATGTTATCTGCTCCTGAGTCCTCAGTGACAATAGGTTAAATAAGGCTACAAATTACAGAATTGCTTGAAGAAGTTGGAACCTTCTTCTGTTGACATGAACAGTCCAGAGGAGCGCCTGGAGGGGGACCATAGAGCCATCGTTAGTTGTGCAGCCAGGACAAGTGATGGTTGCAATGCTGGTGATGGGCACTTGGAATTATTTCATTCATCGCCTCATACATCTCAACAAGTTTTAATAAAAGCATATTCATTCGCAGCACCACCGTCATGTGGTACCATGTGCTTTTGGTGCCCTCTACAATCACCCCTCGGAAGGTCTCTTTGGAGGTGCCATTGGGGGTGCCCTCCTTTCTGGTTGCTGGAATGACCCCTGGCACATCGATCTTCTTTTTCTCATTTGCAACAGTGAAGTCAGTTGATGTCCACTGCAGGCTGTGGCTGCCAGAGAACCCTGTCCACCTCATTTTTCACAGCACAGCATACCATGATATTCACCATCAGCTAACCAGCAAGTACAGTTACACACAGCCCGTCTTTGTGACATGGGACAAAATCCTTGGAACAAGTATTCCTTTTGTTCTTCAGAAGACAGCTGATGGTGGGTTTGAAGCCAGACCTTTAAGGCCTTATGTCAAGATGGAAGCCTCAACCATGAAAGCTGAATAGAATTCCTTTCCTCTTCTCATGTGTTCCCCAAATTCAAGAGGAAAATATGCCTTATTGGACCATCAGGATTTAAGCTCAATGATCTATCTGTGGGGAGGTCATATTGAATACAGTTAGGGGAATGGATAGACCAATTCCATATTCCTGCTACTTGCAGTTAGTTATCAGCAATTGCATAGGAAAAGAAGCCAATATCCTTTTACACTCAGGCTCTGACTTGAACCAGATCATATTGTGAAATTAGTCTGATAAGAGCACAGGGGAGCTGTACAGAAGGGTGGCAAATTGCATCTGTGTTGCTCTGAAAACCCATTGCTCATGCCCCCACATGCTGTAGACATCCATTGATAGCAGTCTCAGCTTATCGCTGCTCAGAAGTTCTGATGCTTTGAGATTGTAATCTATTGATATTACTGACTAGAACTAATCAGTCTGCACTAGCTTTGATACATTACCTGCCTTTTCTTCAGGTGCCTTACAATAGCAATTTTTTTTTTCAATTTATTGTTTTACTGCCTGTTTCTTCTCACACTACTTTGTACATTTGCTGAACTGAGGTCATTTGGAGGCTGAACTTGTAATAAAACTATTACTGCTTGTGTGCTTAATCTCTCTCAAAGCTTGAAATAAGTCTGTAAGCAAAGTTTGTGGCAGTTTTGCATGAGCATCCGCTTTATGATCATTAATTTGTCATCCCAGAGTTTTTGTAAGAATCTTCTTATGGTTATCTATTGATGTGTGCAAACCTTGTGCAGAGTGCTTTATGTTTGTTTTATCAGTTGTGACAACGTTGTCTCAGGTGCTCACATGGAGAGCTGCAAACTGGTCATTTCAGCCTCCTTTTGCAAAGAGACAGTGTGAACATTACCCTTCCCCTGCCCTTGATGAAGAAGTGACAAAATTTAGGTCCTTGAACTGGACATTGAACAGCATGAGAATTGGAGTATGAACTCAAGCTGACATGGTGCATGAAATATCTCAATATTTTGGCAAGCCTTGGAATACTGATCATCTTTGTTTTGTAGAGATACTTTTTGTCCTTTGCTAAGTGGCTAATTGACTTAATATTTCTTCTGTGTATCCCATGTGTAAGATTGGTTTAAACAGATCTGGCCCATATCATCATGGTTTCTGCTTGGTGATTAGAGGATGTCAGTGCACTCTTCTACTGGAATACTCAGCAATTGCACTGCTGCAGGCTCAAGGTATGAGTGACTCTGTTCATAAGACACACACTAACCTGTGTTTAAAATTGAATAGTTCTGTTCATTATAGATACCAATTGGTGCAAAGTACACGAGTGCTGTACACAGGAAATAGGGTCCTGGTAACAAGCTTTGATGTGTGTTACTTGCACATATAGATTCTATGCTGAATATCATGTCAAGTCATTGTAGTTTCACCTTGTTTTGTGAACAGCTCATTCTTATTAGGCTGATATCATGACTTTCCTTATCATAGACTCAACTACACCCACCCCTGAAATAGGTTTGGTGTGTCCAAGTAGCTGAGCATATCTGAGTGTATACATCAGTACACATGGTTGGCAACTGCACTATCCAGGCCATCCATTGTAAAAGGTAATGTTTGGTGCTGTGCTCTGTCCTGTTGTTGGTATGTATGGTTACTGACATGCTCATATACTTTCATCTATTTTCTTTGATGAACAGAGAAAGAAGTGTAAAAAGATACATAAAGACATCAACTGAAGTACTCAGAATTGTGATGCATTGCTGGAACCTGACAGAGGTATGCCATTTCACAAACTAGAAATAGTCACTAAATTGTATTATAGAAAACTAGAACATAATTTACAAGTCTACCGAAGAGTCAAGACCCTGTTGCAATGTTCTTCCACTTTAAAAAAAATGTTGACCTGTAATACCAAATACCAAAGTGTTAGATTGACTGTAGAAGTTACAAAATGGACAGCACAATAATGTGTATTGCATGTGATTTCATTCAAAAGAAAAATGACAACAGATTTCAGTCTAATAAAGCTGTGATAAAACATATAATCTGAAAATTGCACTCAAAATAATGAATTGATAAGCTGCTTTTTGACCTCATAACCACAAAAGCTCAGATTTCAACAATTGCTCAATTTACAATCACACAAATAGTAATAACTTAAAAGTCTTTGCATGAAGAAGAAAAGAAATATAAGAGAGATCAGGATAAAATGCGAAGGAAGGAAATCAGGATTTGTAATCAAGGTATCTCCTTAATACAACCAAATGAAGTAAAGCAAAGCAAAGAGAAAATAAAACAAAAAAACTTGGAAAGAAATCAAGACTTGCAGTCAAAATGTCTCATTTTAGGGCAACCAATTACCAAAGGTCAAGCAAAGTTGAACAACAATAGGTTTTTTGGAGGAACCCATCAATCAAAGAAAGTGAACCATTTATCATTTGAAAAGATAAAAGATGACAAAGCAAATGTGACAAAACAAGTTGACAAAAAACTAAATAATTCACAGCAAAAACAACAATGCAAGCATGACATAAATCAAGTAAATATCTTGGATTGCAAATAGACAAAGATAACCTTATGGAGGAAGGGTTTATGGTTTAAATCTTCCAAAGTAATGGCCCAAATGACATTCGATGTCATCATATGGTGTGATGACATTGCAAACCTAAGATGACCGACATAGATGCTTCACTCCAACAACATCCACTCCAAGGACAATCCAATAAGTATGACCAAATCTCATGTGATGCTGAATGTGGAAGATTCTAATGATTTAACTTAAAAACTGAGATGCTCCAAGTACAAGGGAAAAAGTGGGGGGAAAATGCTTCCAAATAGCTAGAAATAATATGTCCATGGCCATGTGATAGCCCAATCACTCCATCCATGACGATGGGAATAGCATGAACTTGCTCTATGGCCATGGACCATGTAACCTAGATTCTATTTTAGCCCTCCAATATTCACAAGGTGACTACATCTTGGCCTTCTATGTTGTCAAAATAATTACCCTAAGGTTGAGTCTACAACTAAAGTTTTAGATTAGAGTGAATAGTTTCAAACATAATTGTTAGGGTTAGCTACCTGCCTTACTATTAACTACTTTAGTAAATAGTACTACTACATAGTATTTAGTACTAACCTTAGTAAATTATAATGTTGTAAATTTGTGAATTGTAAGTTGTATGTTGTAACTTGTAAAAATGTAAGTACCAAATACATATTACTTATTTACTAGTAACTATTGTAAAAAAAGTTTGCCCTTTGAAGTATAGAGGTATGCCATCATTGTAAGTTGTGATGTTGTGTAATTATGGTTATGACAAGTGCTTGTCAAGTTTCAACTTGAAGGCTTGGATAATGAAGCTTTGATTAACTTGAAGTTTTCATTCACCCATTAATGTTTTTGATGAATCTAAAGATGGCAACTGCTTATGAGTCATGATTAAGTTGTAATAATAACGTTAAAACTTAAAAGGTCACAGTAATCATTCAATGGTGTTCTAATCTTTGGAAATTTAGTGTGCACTATGCAGTTAGTGGACTAGTTCCACTAGTTATTAGTGTGCATAACATTGCACTCAAGAAATAAGATTGATAATTTAACATTGTGTAGTGTGCACATTCAAGTTTTTAAAGTATTAGCCTTGAAGGTGCTTCTAAAATTTGTTAAGAAAATTGTTTATACATTGTGCAATGCTTACTGCTGGTGTTTTGTGGCAACATTTCTTTTGGGTGCATAGTGTGCATTACAAAGTTTTTAGGTGTGCCAACAAAGTTGTTTGTCAATTTCATGGCTCCACTACAAATGCTAGTAAATTTCAAGGTGAAAGCATTGTTTAGTAATCACAATGTGACAAATGGTGGAGAATTTATGTTTGATCCAAGTTCAGTTGCATCTAGTAGTTATGCACCTCTTCCATTGCATGGCTCATTCAAAGGACCCATCATCATTTCTTCAAACTCAATGTAAGCAGGTGGTGTGGGTTCATTTGAAGCACCGGTGTTGAACCTTTAGCCAAAAAACGACACAAGAATTATGATGCCACTTGAAAATGGCAAGATAGTTATGTAACTCAATTTGCTTGGGCAAAATCTGAGATGGTTGACAACATGTTGGTATCTATCAAGCGCACAGTGTGTGAGATAATTATAAGTTGGGTCAAACACATTCTGTTTAAATGTGACAATCTTGAAAAACACACGGGGAAGTAACAAACAAACCGTGACATTCCTAACAAGAAAAATGAGATATATTATAACAAGAATAACAAACATGCTTGAAATCTTGCCTTGTTTAGTGTTTGAATTGGTAATGTTGCTGCTAGGAGAATCGACACAAGGTTGTCCAATTTGCCATTATTTTTCATGTTTTGGAAAATGGTTGACCCCTGGTTCAATAAGAATATCTAAAACCTTTATTTGAATTTTTTTAAGGTAAAAAATTTGCCTAAAAAACCTTAGACTAATGTTTTAGGGTGGGTGATTGGGGAACATATTCATGATTAGATTCTAAAACCCTTTAAGGTAGTTATTGTTGGAGTTTCATTCCTTTTGATTAATTACAATGAAGTGATTTCTATTAACAACCAATAATGGTTGTCGATACATGTGTTTGTGTTGGACAATTGGGTGCGTACACCATTGCTTCTATACATGGCCCAAGTCATTGGTGGATCAAATGCAAAAAATCTAACAAATGTGTGGTGGCATCTTTGTTGCAAGAAGGAGGTTTAGGTCAAACTTACATTGTAGCAAAGCTTGTTGCATTTGGTTTAGATGGCGTTAATGTTTTCCAAGGGGTTAAGTTTGATGAGACAAAACAAATTCAAGAAACATGTGCCCCATTCAACTTGGGGGTGAATTGTGTCTCTCATAAAACAAACTTGGTTCTTCATACATTGTTTTATTTTCCTTTAGTGTATTGAGTGGAAACATTGCTCCAATCCTTGTATTAATTTTTTTGCAAAGTCCCAAGTGCCACTTGGAATTCACAAATTTGGCTAACATCATGGAAACTAAAGGTCTGAAATTACTAAGAAATATGAAGACTAGATGGATTTCTATCCTTAGCCCAACCAAGTGAGTGATGGAAAAATATAAGAGTTTATTGGTGAAGATGGCCTTAAACATGGATGTAAACTTTCAAGCTACAACAAATTTTGAGCATTTGGTTGATTTGGAGGTGTTGTTGTCCTTTTCTTGTATCCCTACACTTGGAATTTGAGCATAACTTGATTAAGTTTTTTCAATGCAATGACATTTTTGTTTGCGACTTTGTAAGTGCAATGAAAATTTGTTAGGCACAATTTATTGATCTTGCCACAAAGTTTCAGGTCGATGCATTCTAGGAATACCATTCCTTGCTAAATTTTGTTCATGAAAGTATCACTTTGCAATGGCAACAACTGCCTTTTTCTTCTTTTGCACATCTCATTTTCAATATGAATGGCAATCAAACTTTCTATTAGTGTAGTGATTGAGTGTCAAGGGAGAAAGTCTTTTGTGACAAGAGAAGCTTGAGATCAATGTGCCAATGGTGTTGAAGTAACCATGACAAGTTTGCTTTTAGTTTTTTTCTTTCACATGTATTTTGTGGATCAAATTTGAAAGGCCCATGGTCTTGTTAATTAATCTACAATATATATACCCTTAAAGCCTATCCAAAAATTTCAAGTTTGCCATAGTTTTGAGTTTTTGCACAATTTGAAAATTTTATGATGGATTCATTGTGCAAAAATTGTGGTTTCATTGAATACAGTGATTGTATGTTTATATTCTTAAGTTTTTCATTAGTGTGATGTGTGTGATGGTTACATTGTGGTAGAAAATGCGGAATATCTTTTGATTGAGCTAGAAGGTAGATATCCTTTCTCACCAGGTATGCATTTGGCATCATTTACCCACAATACTGGCTTCAAGAGGGGGTTGAGGCATCCTTCCAAAAACATCTTGCAATCTTGAAGCAACATTATGCAAGTTCTCATGTGGTTTGTGCTATGGAATTAGGTGATGAGGAAATTAACATGCCTGAAATGTTGATAGTTTTAACACTTGACATTCAAACAAGATTTTTTCAAAATGATTATGAAAAACCAAGTAGTTGTTGGTATGTAGTTTCCTCTTGACTTTAACCCCCTAACTTGGTTATGGCATACAATATCAAGTTCCAAAATATTGTGTCATAATCTACCCAAGTATTTCAAGCTTGCTAACATAGGCACATCCTTGTTTTGGGTAGTGTGGAGGATGAAAGATGTTTTTCCACTTTGAAGTTCCTTGAGTCAAGTGTCTAGGCTTAATGTGCATCTACCTATGGTTGTGAGGATGTTTTAGCAGAAATTTTTCACTATGGCAAATTTCCCATACAAAGAGGTTATTGAATCTTGGAAAAATGAAAACAAGTGGTATGGTGACTCATGAATCATGATTTTTGATGTTGTTGTATCCTTTGAAACTTGACCAAACTTTCAAAAGTTTATGAATCCTTTTAGTTTCCATGATGTTAAGTTGATTTTTTGATTTTGTAACAACTTACAATCTTAACTCTTAAATTTGGCATCCCAAATTTGGCATCTATGGTGACACTTCTTGGACACATGGATGATTTTGGTTTTTGGTTTCACAATGCAAATTGTTGCAGTTAGGCTATGAACCTTTTTTGACCCATTTGCATGTTTTGAATTTAAAGCATTTTTATTTGTAATTATTAATATCAATGAATATACTTTTTAATTTCAATAATTAATTATAAATTATAAATATTAAAAATACCTATCTTTTTGTACTTTTATTTTTGATAAGAAGCATTTGTTATTTTGCAAGTCATTTAAGCTATAGTGGGTAGTTCAAGAGGTTCAATTCCTCTATAAATGGCAATAACTTAGTTTTAAATAATAAGTGTGCAATTTTTTTTATTGTTGAAAAGTTACTAGTTTTCATAGAATTCAATTTTATTTAATTTCAATATGGAGCCTAAACATCACTAAAGCAAATGTCCATGGAGCAAAAATAAAATAAGATGGCGTAGTTTGTTGCATTTTTATACATTAAAACATTTTAATTTTCGCATTTTATTGAAGAATATGTTTACAATGTAACCATTTTTTTTCACAATTCAAAATATGAAGTAGCCTTTTAAAACTTTTGCGTTAGAAACACTTAGCCAAAAAACTCCCCAAAAAAAAAACCTATGTTGTTAGCTACAACTAACTTAGTAACTTAGTTGATGGCTTGATGCAACATGCCATGATTGGTGCAAGTGCACTTAAGCTTTGAAAATGAAAACAAAATGACTACTGAGATGAAATATGAGGAAGGTTGACTTCAAGGCAACATTGAATACTTGGAATCTTTATGGAATTGATTGTTCAATTGAAGATGATTGACAAAGTTTTTATGCAATTAGATCTAGGGATGCAAGGTGTGTTTTATGCTTACATTGAATGATGCAAGATTAGAGGAACCAACCAAAATCAACAATCAAATTTAGTTGGGGACATGATATTCTTAAAATAGTTTTGAACAATGGACATTCTTTGATCGATGACCTAGATTTCTTGATGCAACTTTCAATTTTTGATTAATGCAACAATTAACAATTTTTCAATTAGAGGTGCACTTCCATGTTGTTCACATAGACATTTCATAATCCTTGAATCAAGAGCCCATATGACTTTTCTAGCATTGATTGTTGATATCACATAACTAAAGGTCATAACAAAATCAAAGAGTTGCCCAACAATAATGTGCATGTTGCAAGTGGTTGTGGGGGAACATTGATGTCAATTTTAGGTTAGCTAATAGTTAAACATAAATTAAAAACTACCATAACTATGATTAATAATGAGCATTTCTTTGCCAAATATTTATTTATTTTAGAAAATAAGGTTAAAAATTTTGATATGTAAATTTCAAATCTTCAACAATTGAAAAATAAATATGCAAATTACACTTTGTGTTGTATTTATGATAATAACCCAATGGTTGGGATAATAAACATTTCTTCACAAGTAGTCAATATAATTATCAACAATTTTAACAAATATTAATACAAATTTCAATATTTTTGCTAGACTTTTATATATAAAAATTGTGTTGAACATCAGTTGTAGGTATGGTATCAAAGTTCATTTAAGTTGGTGTATATTGTGTAATTTTGCAAAGGTTCTTGTGAACTATCTAAGTCCATCTTAGGATCTTTTATATGCATTTTAACAATTTTTATTTTATTTATTTTTGGTGTGGGAAAGAATTTTATTAGTAGATTTGAAGTTTTTGCTACCTTTCAATCTTCGGCCTTCTATCCAATACCTCAAATCTTGGAAGGTTTTAAGTTTATAAAAAACGATACATCAATTATAATAATATATTAATGTGGTTCATTGGCTAAACATTCAAAAAATTAATACAAAATGAATTCTTATCAGTTGGAAGAAATTAAAACACTTATTAAGTTACACCTTGAATCCCCACGGTGATAATAGTAAAACAATGTTAGAAAGTGTCCACTTAAATTTATCTCAAGAGTTGACATTCAATTACTTGCTTGTGTTAATAGACCTTGCATCAATTTCTTTTTTTTCTTTAGATTTAATTAATTGTATGGAATATTGTATTTGTTCAGTGTTAGTTTTTTTTTCTTTGGTGGGGGGCAAGGGGTGGGGAGGGGGGGTGGGGCGCATATGACATTTGGCTATTGTTTCAAATTTCAACCCTTGTGGTGTTAGGCTTGCCATTGGTTGGAATGAGTTGGAGTACATTAGGCTACAAGGGTTTTTTCTTAACTAAATTTTTAGCTGCAAATTAAGGGGAAATGAAGTTTAATTAGGTGATTAATTTTTTTCAAGGTAGCTATTTTTAGTTACAAGGGTCAAGTTTTTGTAAGATTTTTGGCTCTTGTCAATTTTCAAAAAAAGAAATCTAGGCAACTTTCTACTAAATTATGGACATTCCAAGTCTTTAACCATACTTTTCATTGCTCAAAATTCAATGCAACAAACCACAATACATGCACACATAAGATATAACTCAAATTCCACAAACATGAGACAAATAAAAATGGTCATTTGTGAGGGAATTGAACTTTTTAAACTACCCACTACAACACAAATGTCTTACAAACAAAGTTAGTTAAATACAAAACACCTTCAAGTCACAAGATAACAACAACTTGAAAACAAAAGGTTGAATTATAAATAAGAAGTGATATTCATTTGTGATCATCAACTTCACTTACACAAAAAACTAGCCAACAATTGTAACTTGCAATGTTATCAAAAACTTGTTGAACTAAGATTGGAGAGCCTAAATCTAAGTTCCTTCACCATATGAAGGACGTTTTACACGCCACTACTCATATGCTTTTACATACACAAAATTATGCAAGATATAAAACTTCTGGGAAAAAAATTTGACCACCAAGCCCAAGTTGGTACTAGATAATGAATTGGTTGCACAACTTGGATTTGCAAAATGCTAAAGAGTTGAAACACCATTCATCTTATACATTACCAAGTACTTGTACAACAAAATTTTGAACCAACTTGAAATATTTTGAAAAAGAACATGCAAGCACTTTAGATTTTAAAAGGGTGCACTTCAAGCACATCAAAGAATTCAAATTAAGTTATTTACCCATGGCAACACATGCATTTGGTTTCATGGCCAACTTGAACATGGATTATTAAATGTCAAAAAAAACTATTGACAAAACCTCACACACCCATACATCATTGTTGCCCAACTTCTTGTGGTGGCAAAAGGTTGCTTTAGTCACATCCAAATGCTTGTGGAAACTTTCTTCTACACGGGACTACAACCAATATTGTGGGTACACCACACCTAAACTATTTATGATACCATGAACAAGAATCCCTTGCAATTATGCAACAAGGTAATTGGTAGCCTTTGGAACCCCCCACATCCATTTTTTTAGTTTATTTCAATGCAAAACAAAAGTGGACAAAATTAAAATAGAAAAAATATAAAAAAGGTTAGGTTTATGCTTAAATTTGCAAATTTTACCTCCATTTGCATGATGATTGCAACATAAACATGCTTTGTCACATGAGAGACTTCACCAATTTGTAAGTTCAAATCAATAGCCCAAATTTGTTGCTAGTTCACATCAAATGCCAAATTTTATATGCCTATGTTCAAATTTATTATTTAGTGCGTGATTATTGAATCATGTGTAGTGCATAATAAAACATTGTAAACCTCAAATGCATCAAACTTAAACCTCATGTTTAGGTTTGTGTACAATGCATATATCTCCCCTTGGCACATTTTTGTTGTTACAACAAAATTACAAAGCAAAATGTCGTAATTAAAAGAGTTTAATCAAGTTGTGGATTGATTACAACAGCATGAAAATGGCAACGAACCCCAATAAATCTACACATCACAAAGAAGATCAAAATTTGCATTTGCATTGTCAATGGTTGAATCATCAAATGGCCATTTTCATTAACAATGTTTTGTACTCCACCATAACATGCCTAGCAAAAGACATAATAATTTTTGACATTTTTCAAATTTTTAGTTCCTTTGGTTTCCATAAAATTTGCAAGCTTTATAAATTCCAAATGCTTTTTAGAACTCTTGGAAAAATAGTTGTACAAAGTTTAAAATAAACTCTCAGTTTTTTTCACCATAAAATCTAAATTTGCAAGGTTGATTCTATGAGCCATGTAATGAACCCCCATGGAATAAGATGGCCTCCAAATAAACTAGGAAAACTTCTCTGAGTAGTTTTCATGTGAGACAATAAAAGTAAGTAATGACCTACCTCACTCATATAAGTAAATTAACCAACCAGCCCATAGAGGAGGATGACACCCCCCTATCAGTTCAAACTTACCCATTGGGTCCTATGATCAGGTGAATAAGCTTTCTACACCTGGGCCATTTCAAACTAGGTCTCGGTGTAGAAAGCTTATTCATCCCAACATACCTAGTGGTCCCCAAGTCATCCTTTATGGGGTGCGAAGTAGTGTCCCACTTTTTTCCCCTCCTCTCGTTTCCATCAAAAGAATGATGCTCTAAAATATCATCACAAAGGGTTGAAAAATGAACATCTTTTGGAATCAAGTTTTATTGGTAGAACTCAAGGTCAACTCTTTGGTTTTCAAAAGGGGACACAAAAATACGTACCGTACCTAGGACTGATAATCAGCACTTCTTTTTTTGCCAAATATTATTTATTTATTTGTTTGTTTGTTTGTTTATAAACAAAGTTCCGCAATTTCAATTCCCATTTTTCAAATTTTCAACAGTTGAAGAATAAGAATGAAAAATACACCTTGAGTTGTGGTATTTGTAATAGTAACAACAACACGCTGATTGGGAAAATAAACATTTTTTCACAAGTTGAGAGTTCAATTCTCAAACGATTTCGGCAAATATCAGTAGAAATTTCTCCTTTTTCTGCAAGACCTTTTGAGAATTATTTTGTGCCAAACATCCATCATACTGTACGCTACTAATTCTTTTTTTATTTTGGTAAAAGTGTGTGTGGCCCAATGAAGCTTCTGAACCTTGGGGGCGGTTAAGGAAGAGAGAAATGCATGCATGGGCATGGGCATTGGCATGGTCATGGTCATGGCATGGCATACGATTACCATGCATCCCTGGTATGGACATGTAAGGGGTTCGTCGGGGATGGGGTTATTGGTGCGAACGCAGCAGCAGAGGTAGACGAGGGAAGGAAGGAAGGAAGAAAGAAGAGAACTCGTGAAGCAGCAGCGATGGCAGCGCACCAAATGCCGACAACGGCGTCAGGGATGCCACACCCGAACGCTGTGATCCCGGCGCAGTACGCACATGCACAACCACAGGTACTGCAAGCTTTTGCCGTATAATGGCTCAGAAACGAGGCAATTCTTCTTTTTTCTGTCGTCGCTGTTGTTTTGGGCGTTCGCGAGGTTGGCGGTACCAATACTTATGCATTCTATGAAGGTAGCTATTCTGTTCTGATGAGGCTTTTCGGTTCTCCGTTTCTCAGCCGCTGCAGCAGCAGCAGCAGCAGATGCAGCCGCAGCTTCATTATCAGCACGTACAGAAGCAGCAGCTGCAAATTTTCTGGCAACAACAGATTCAAGAGATCGAGCAAGTGAACGGTGCGAATTGCGGAGCTCTCTCTAGTTTTTGTTGCGTTTTTGCTTCTGTATGTATCCCCCCGCGGCTTTAGTCGCTGACTGTTGTTCCTCTTTTCTCTGTCTCTCTTTTCTTTTCCCCGTGTGCAGAGTTCAGAAATCATCAGCTGCCATTAGCGCGTATCAAGAAGATTATGAAGTCGGATGAAGATGTGAAGGTAAGCTTTTTTGGTTTTGCATTCTTACCCCATGGTGGATGACCGCTATGCAATTTAGCTCGTAGAAAAAGCAGGCTATTTCTACCGCGCATGCCCTTCTTCCACAGCAGCAGAAGAAGCTTGACGTCTTACTATGAACATCCTTAGGGTTGGTTGGTTCCACTACTTCGGCTGAAAACAATACACCGAGTAAAAGCAATTCCACTGGCGCTCAGTATGCGGCCCTGAACTGGAAATCTTGGATGAGGTACAGCAGTCACATCCAGTGATCCAGTGGAAGACTGCTGGAAACATGCACATCTTTCAGAGCCCTGGAAACAGTCTAATAAATACGTTCCCTGTTTCTGATTCTGTAGATAGTTTGAGTGGTCCAGGTGGGTGCTTATTAGTAGTCTCCCACCTATTTGCAGTCCTAGTTTTAGTTTTATGGGTGGGGTTGGAAAAAAGTAAGTAAAACTTGGCTGTCAGAAATATTACATACTGAGCACTGCTGGAGATGCTCTCAGTTAGGTGTCTTGTCATTTACAAGCACCTATTATTATGTTACACTTACAGACATGTTTTTGTCCATGTTGCATCTGGTAATTTCCTTAGTGAGGATCAAGTCAATACCATTGTGGTAGGGCTTGTGGCTGTCTTCCCAGATCTCATTACTTTGGATGTTCATGCCTGGCACTGTTGTCCAGCTCTCCAACTAAACAGTAGGCCCAAGTAGTGAAGAGAGTCTCAGTTTGTACCATGTTCACAGAGACACTGGTATCTCTGTATTCTTCTTCTTCTTCTCTTGAGAGTAAATCCAGGTATTTTACTGCTTTTCATGGAAATCCTCCATCCCCATCAATGTTCTGCTGTTTATTTGTAGAGCCAGTAACAAACTCCTCTTCACAAGTTGTTCTTTGTTCCACCAGGAACATTATCCTGCTCTCTTTCTGTTGATGAGCTCATGAAAAAGGGTTAAATATCCTTGCAGGCATAAGCTCAATCAGCGCCCCACCCTCAGTTTCAGTTTAAAAAACTTTAACTGCCATATACAGTTGGAAACTTGTTGTGTGCACTGTGGTTTGAAGATTTGGAAACTAGTTGCCTGACAGCTAAGAAACACTGCCAGTGGTGGAATCTGTATTGAGTCAAGAATGTGATTGAAACTGAGATGGGACTTATGTTTCAGTTGACCATGAATATTTCTGGCTAGATGCTTTCTTCCACATATTTGGTTATATCCTGACCTAGAGAGCAAGCACTCAGAATTTCTGTTCCAAATGGCAATGGCTTTGTGACAACAGATGATTGCAGCAGAGGCTCCAGTTCTTTTTGCAAAAGCATGTGAAATGTTCATTCTGGAGTTGACGCTACGTTCATGGATTCATACTGAGGAGAATAAGCGACGGACACTTCAAAGAAATGATATTGCTGGTGCCATCACCAGGGGTGACATCTTTGATTTCCTTGTTGACATAGTCCCACGTGATGAGCTCAAGGTTAGAGTTTATGCAGCCCTTGATATGTGTTCTAGTGCAATAACCACATGGTTGTCTACCTTTATTACATGTTATGGTGATTGGAGTACCCGGATTCTTGCAGTGCATAAGCTTAGCATGTTGACTTCCAGGATGAGGATTTGGCTGTACCCTGGGCTGGAGTTCCAGGCGAACCAGTGCCATATGGGAATATGTATTATCCACCAATTCAAGGACAGCCTATGCACCACCCAATGGCAACACCTGTAAGTTTCTTGTACGCCAAAAAGAGGGCATTTTTTTTCATTCACTTTTTCCAGCCTGTTTACTCTTACTATCTGTTATTTATGGTTATTAAGTACTTTCAGTATCTTCATTTAGTATCTATGCATCAGATGGTCCAACTTGATGTGGTCATCAAAAATTTCATGGGAACTTATGTCCTGCATGCCCTGTTGCCCTCCACTGCATCATTTCTAGCTGGTAGAGCAAGACGCCAGTTTGGCAGATATGCATCTGTGAGGGATGAGATTGTGGTAGATATGCTGCCATTCAATTTATAATACTATCACTTGGGATCCAGTGTCACCAAAGGTAGTGGTCCCACTATTGATGATTCCCTGACTTCTGCAGGAGATGATGGTTGGGCAGCCAGCACTTGCACAGAACCCACAGATGATGTACCAGCCACCACAGGTAACTAAGTTCAAAGTGATCATTAATAGAGAGAACAAACCATGTCTCCTTTGTTGACAGAGCTAGAATATCAGGGTGTTCCTTTCCTAGTCTGTCTTTTGGAAGAAAATCAGGATGCAGATGCATGCATAATGGTTTGCCCAAATTTGGGTGGATTATTATGTACTTATCCACACCCACCACTGGGAGCTGATGAGGTGAGAGGGGAGTCATGGCAACTTGTAACTGCTATTCATGATGAAGCTGATGCACTAACACTTTGTGAGTGACTCATAAGGTTATGAAAGCAATTATTCTTGGCTTGATAGTTTTGATTTTTCTGGAAATTGCAAAATTCTAAGTTACATTCTAAGTACTGTTATGCACTTTCCTCTGCAACTTGATAGTTATCTTTTGGTCTAATGTGGAATGGTCATATCAATGCATATCACTGATGCCTGTTCTGTATGATGCTGGTTGCAGCAAGGACAAATGCAGTAAACAAAGTACATTGGAGAGCATGAAGGTTTTCAGGTCCACTGGGGATGCCATGGTCAACAGTATGATAAAGCATGTTCACCAGAGAAAATTGTCAGGTTCTATTGTCATAGCATATTTACTTGATTAGGAAGCAGACATAGAGGTCATCCATGTTGCCATTTTGAAACAGCTTGGACGACCTGGGAGCTTTCCCTCAAGGAAACATAGAGTTCATCTTTTGATACCATTGGCCCAAATGACCTGGGTAGCTTGCCCATGCTGAGTTTTGCTGTCTGGTGTCAATTTATGTTCATGCTTGTACTCTGGGTTACTGCTGGTTAAGCTTGCAATACTTGCAGCTAATTGGAAGGTTGTCATATCTGGCTTGCTGCACAAGTACAATTCTCAGGTGCTGCAGGGGCATCAACACTGTAGTTTGGCAACTTCAAGCTCAAATCATGGCATTTCAAAAATGTACATGCTTTTGTTGTATCAATGAACCTACCTTAAAGCTGGTTGTTGAAGAATAAAAGACAAATGGGATTGGAAAATTTAGAAATGGCCACATAATCTGTAGGACAAAAATTCACCATTTGAAAATCAAGTTTGCAGAAAGCTAGATGTGACACCAGACCTTCATAGTTTTAGTAATTGTGACACAATTTCACCCTTTAAAAAAATCTCATTATGCATCTACACAAGGGACCTTAAAATGTCTACAACAATTACTACCTAGTAGTGTATTTTGCATTCTCGAGCTGAATCCAAACTTGAAGTTGTGAACACAAGTGCTGTCAAACATAGTTCTCAGAATTCTTTTCTGTGCAGCCTCCAGGCACAGGAATGGGGACTTGTTGACCAGTTTCACATAGTTTATGTATGAAAGAAAATGCCTTAAAATTTAAGCTTTTGTCATTTCCTCATAGGGATTTTGGCCCACTCCTCAATTTCACAAGATTAACAAAAGAGAAAGCAGCCAACAGTACTGTAATCTGTGCCTTATGACCCTGGCTATGCAGAAACCATAACCTACAATGTACATAAAGAGGAAATTATTCAAGAATGTGCCTTGGTTGATTGCATCATCATTAGCATCACCCAAAGCTGCAGAACTTGAATATTCATCAGCAAGTTGCACATTCTCTTGCTCTTCAACAAACATGAAGCCATACTGCATCAATGTCTCAAGGGTTCATTTAGGTTTCTTGAAGGTCAGGGGGTTCTCCTTGTAGATGACTAGCCTCTTGCCCAAGTTCTCCACACCAGTGGTCAATCTCTATTTCCTCACCTTGTCATAATAAACCCAGGTCCTCAATACTCCAAAAGAAATCTGCAAGTAAGACTGGATATAAGACAGTGTGCCAACTTATGCATCATCACATGTTCAAGAAAAGTTCCAGAGTCAAAGTCTGGCAGCTTGTGCTAAAGCCTGGCCCATTTATATTCCTCCAATAAGAATTCAGCATCCCTTGTTAAGACTGGATTAACATAAGAGTGACTACTAGTATGGAACATAATTCAAACATTTTGGTAAACATTTTGAAATCTTAAATAATCCAATAGTCATGCTCCAGAGATGAAAGGAAGAAGATTTTAGTTTAGTATAAAACCTCAAGAGCCTATATATTACCTGACTATGCCCAACTTAGCACTAATAGAAATATTGTAATGAAGATGAGGCATGCAGTTGATGTCAACACCTATATATTCTAGTTTAGTCTAGTTTTACCTCACCAGGGTAATTTATGGCTTCTATCAGTTTTCAGACTTCAAATGCTGCACAGCATATAGTAATATATACAGCTTACCTAGTTAACTAGAGGTGTGCTTGGAGAGGGATTGCTCATACCAATCAATAACTTCAAGCCCACCACTTTGGTGGCACCCATGTTTTGATCTCTCTTCCCAGACTTGAGAATAGTAGCATCCATGTATGCCTAGCTGCAATCCCCAAGTTTCTTCCCTCTTGTCTGCAACCATGTTAACCTGCCAGAGCTCACCACATGCAGCTGACCACCATCCGAAGCATTAGAGTATTGGACCCCCACTAGACTCTCCTTGTTTGCAGCCTTGTTACTTGTGGCAGCAGAAGGGGAAAAGTAGCCCAAAATGTGAGCCAAAATCTGATCCACCTCTCTTGATACATAACAACCACACACTAGACATTTGAATTGATTTTGTTCCAGTGTCCATTCTGAAATCAGGATCCAACAAACAGATTCAATTTGAAAGCATATTCCACACACATAGAAGACATTAAACTATCTACAAACATTCTTCCAAAGATACTTCACAACCCGGTTGCTCTTTTTTCTGTGAAAACTCAACAAACTCCAAATACACGGTTCAAGTTAGACGGAAAACTAATAGTGTACTTCACTTAAGGAAATAAAGTTACTCCAGTTCATTCCCCGCTATCCATCTTGATACAAGATCAAGCAGGTGCAACCACTCTAAGTGCATAAAACAGAGATAATACAATTGTCTTGACATACCCCATATTGTCTCAAGCATCGGTAATGCTTCCTCTAGATTCTTCACCAACTTCAAATGGGAAGCATTGGCATTGAGCTCGCTTATCAGACTCTCATGCCCTTGAAAGGTCTTGTTACAAAAAGAGCAATTATGAAGCGGCAAATGTGAAGACTGTGCTTTCCTTTTTGCGACCCATCATGCAATGATCTCCCAGGCGCCTGATACAGAATACCCTTGTAAGCATCTTGGAAACAACATCCACGAATGAAAGGTTTAACCAAACGATTGCAGAAACATCCCGGCCAATTAGAGTTAGAATTATTTGAGTCTTCCTTCCCCCCTCCTCCTCCTTCAATTACCTGGTTCTTCACTTTACCTGCCGAAATTACACAAAGTTCACACATTTTCTACAAGGTTGCAAGATAAAAGACGAGACCAGAAGGCAATCAAAGCCCATTGTAGCACAAATTTGCACAAGAAAAAATTCATTTCCCACCTCCCTGAATCAACCAAAGACACCCACCACAACAACAACAACAACAACGTTTTCAGTACTCCCTCTCTCTGTACTCTGTACTCACCTTAGCTCGAATTTTATCTCGATGTGGGAAAAACGGGCCGATAACAGGAGGAAAAGAGAGGAGAAAGCAAGTTTCACCACAGAGTTGATGAATGAGCCAAATTTGGCTACAAGTCAGACAGGAAAGTAGAGAGTATTTAGAAACCTGCGTTGTTTGGCGACCTTCAGGAACTCATTGTCTTAAATGTATTTTCCTCAAAATATGGCTACTTTTGTGCATTTTTTTCACAGAAAAAAAACCCACTTCGTAGGCGGCCTTTTTTTTTGTAAACACTTCACCGGGCGACGTTTTTTTCGTCGCCGCGATGCGAAATTTCGCCAAAAGAAAAAGAAAACACTGGAACTTAGTACATTGCCATACCGTTCTGAATTAGAAAGAGTGTAAGGATTTCCAGACCTATGACCTTACGTTTTATAGGTTACAGACTGAAGTAAATGGGAGGAGCAAAAGGGGCGATGGTGACAGAACTTATGAATGACAGACAAAGTGTGAGGCAGACTTGTGTGTTTTTCTTATCATGGCATATCACTTAGGTCAATTGAAGGGAGCTGATAAGAGCAATGTGTCAGTCTGTAAAAGCATACATCTACTGCGTCACTATGAATGTTTTGTGGGAAGACTGAAACCAATCTGTTGGGAGCATGATGAGTAGACGTTGGAAGAAGCTAGGTCCAAGGGCACAGAGCTTATGCATCGTGTGGAGTTGGTTTGTAAGGGAGGGATTTGGCCAAGTGATCTGTAACTAAGTGTAGAAGTCAGCAATACTATGTGCATTTGGAAGCTCACAGAAGAAGCAAGAATGTGAGTCTGATTCAATGTGGCAGTCCATAAAAACTAAGGCACATAGTTGTTGTCTGTTTAGCATCAGGTGATACGATACTATTTGTGTGTGGGCGTGTGGCTGATGATAGAAACTGGGAGTGGCAGCTATGTGTCAATTGCAGTACAGACATATCACATGTTTATTGGATTGAGATGAATGTGAATGGTGGTAAAAGGGGTCAGAATTCATGTAGACTGCATAAGTTCCACTCTCAGACTCTCCTGTGCTCATCATCATCATCAGGCTGCACATATGACATTCTTGGATGAATTTCTGCAGCCCTTTCATCAAAAGGGCCCACATTCAAATAGAGTACTTCTTCATGCTTTACAGGAACATGGGGACTTCAGCACTTATTCAGGTTTTCATGTTGGGCACATAGATACTAGGCACCACAAAGCATGTTACCCAATAATACACAAGGTAGGCAAAGAGCAATGAAGTGAAGTATTAGGAAATTGGATGACATCACAATGGCCAAACTTAGATTCCAAGCTTGGACATCACAAGCTTCTCTACAATGGAAAGACTTTCCTTATCCCTTACCTTGTTACCATGTGCCCAGAATGAGCAGGACCTGTCAAACAAGACCAATCTTAGCTTAACACCCCCTGGCTTTTCTTTTGTTTTCATCCTCTTACACAAGTGCTTCAGTCTGATTCCAAAGGCCCTTGCTGTCCACAAGCAGTAATTGGATGCAAACACAGTGGACCAAACACATAACAGGCTACCTAAGGGAAAAAAATTGTATGGTCTCAGAAAACTACCATTCAAACTCCAAACTTTTGCCTCCATACAAATCATCAGTGCTACAATAAACCCATCCAAAACCAATATCAATGATTCAAAACTCAAAAGTGAAACCAACTCCTCGAATTTTATGCTCCAAAGAGAAAAACTACTCATCTTGACCAACACATTGCAGATTGCCATAGACATTGTAACTGCTTTCTCTTACTTATTTCAGGCAACTTTCTATTCATTCTGGTAGCAAGCTCAGACATCACATCCACTAGTAAAAGCAAACCCTCTTCCCTGGAAAGCCTATTCACTAATGAAGGAAGACAGCATCCCTCCATGGCCCTTTTTGTCCTCCAGTAAATCTGACAAAGTACAGTGAATAAAAAATTTCTGGGACTTTCTGTATCCTATGACAGAAGCCCTAGTGATCTCACCTGGTGGTTTCTTTGTGTAGCTTCATTGCAAACTTTAGCACTCTTTTAAAGGGAACCCAAGCCAAATTTGAGCCGTTTGTATTGATGATCCCACAACTCACTCACTACATTGATTGATTCTGAGCCACAACTTCAGCACCTTGTGTGCAGAAGGTCTGGCAGATTTGAGGACGACCAGCAGGTATGTAATAGCTCCAAGTCCCAAAGAATTATCTCAAGTAATCTGTTCCCAGAAAGGGTCAGAAAGAGGCGCTTTTTTTTCTCATAGGCCAAACAATCAGTCAGAGGTGAAGCGTATGCAAATTTTGAGGGTGAACATTGTGTTATGTGCCAAGGGTGTGAAGCATATGGAGCACAGTGGCCATGGCTGGTCTTCTCAGGGGTGCCTCAGAAGTGCAGAGCAATGCGATTCTAAGGACTGATTCCATTTCGTCAACATCCCTCTTGGTGCAGTCTTCCAGTATCTGGGCATCCAAAACCTCATCAGATGACAAGTTGCCTGCTACAGCTGCATTCACCCATGCCACCAAATCCATTCCTTCCTCATCTGCCTGTGGCCCAGGTTGACGGCCTGTCACCATTTCCAGTAGCACCACTCCAAAGCTGAAAACATTTGTCTTCACCGTCACTCTCATTGTCAGTGCATACTCTGCAGGAAACAATAATGTCACTTTCTAATCAGTTTATCTAATTGTCACAGCACAGAGCATGACAAGCACAATAGCAGCTCTTCTCCCAGACACCATTTCCAAGAGATTTAGTCTAGTGGCCTTTGAAGAGAGAATTTACAAGTTATGTTTGGGCCCCTTGCCTTCAATTTTTCTTTGATAAAACCACTAGTGAGAGGGCACAAGATTTTCACCCCACACAAATCAAGAGAGACTTCATGGAAATCCCGGACCAAGCAAACAGATGACACAGTAAGAATTGTAATAGGTGACAAGACAAAGGGCTTGGAACTCTTAGACAAGGTACTTACATTCACACAAGGAAAGAATCTATAATGTGCACAAAAATGAAAACAGAGTGGAACTGACCTGGAGCAATATACCCAACAGAGCCAGCCACTGCTGAAATGCTATCCAGTGTGCCATTTGAAGCTTCAACAAGTTTCAAGAGCTCTGCATCACCAAGCTGAGCATGCAAGGTTGAAGGTGTCCCACACAGAAAGATGTTATGTGAGGTGATGTCAAGATGAATAATGGGTGGCTCACAACTGTGATGCAAGTATGCCAGTCCTTGTGCAGCTCCAAGGGCTAGGCGGAACCGGGATGTCCATGTATTAAGCACATTCGGCTGCACCTTTGTATGCAAAGACTGTCCTATGCTTCCATATGGTGCATCGTCATACAACAAGAGGATTGAATTGTCATACAGAATGAAGCCTATCGGCATCATGAGGTGCTTATGATGGAACTCATGCACCCAGGATTCAAGCTGCATGCAAACTTTTTTGTAATGTGAGGTACTGTACCCCTTCTCAAGATTCAAGACCTTCACAGCCATCATCTCTCCTGATGGCAGCAGAGCTTTGTAGAGAGTGGTGAACCGGCCTGTGGATATAATGTTACTACTGCTCAGTGTGGCTGTCACCACATCCTCAAACTGCATCCAATCCTTTAAGCTGTCATCAAATAGCATCCCAGGTAGAGCAGATTTGAGAGACAGTGACTCAGGAGAGTACAACACCTGAGCTTTTTGGTACTGGACCCATCCTCTTCGGAGGAAAATTGCAGAGACAAGCATGAGGCATAGGAAAGCAACCCCAATTGCAATTGTCAAAACAACCCATGTCCGTAGATGTTGAGAGCCTATTGGGAGGAGAATAGATGTTGCAGTGGGAGGTCTGCCTGGACTCTGAGTAGGTCCCGCATCCTGGCCACAAGGAGGAAGTGGTAACCCACATAACCCTAAGTTTCCATTGAAGCATGTTTGTGGAGAGCTGGAAAGAGCCTTAGGAATTTGGCCAGCTAGCTGATTGTTAGAGACATTGAGACCCCCCATGTCCAAGTGCAGGATTGACACAAGTGCATCCGGAATTGTCCCCGTCAAATTGTTGTAAGAGAGGTCAAGGGACTGAAGTTGTGAAAATGAAGCCAGTGAACCCAGCTGGGGTGGGATGGCACCCAAAAACAAATTGTGGCTCAAATTCAGCAGCTGCAAGTGCCGAAGCTCACCTAATCCTCCCAGAATTTCTCCTTGGAAATGATTACGTGAAAGGTCTAGTTTAGAGAGGTTCTGGCACTGAGTAAGAGTTTCTGGTATTGAGCCATTCAAATTGTTGCTGGCGACATAAAGCTCTGAAAGATTTGCAATGAGCTGGATGTCAGGGCCGATGCTTCCCGACAGATAATTATGAGATAAATTGATTGTCTCAAGTGTTTTTGCATTTGTCAGAATGGATCCTGTCAAAGAGTTGTCTGACAGATCTAGGTGTACAAGGTGAGTGAGATTGCCCAAAATGTAACCTACTTCTTCTGAGAGGACCCCATTCAAACCAGAGTTGGGCAGACTTAGACTCACAACCGCATCCTTATCCTTGTTGGTTGTCACTCCTCTCCAATTCCATAGCATGTTTGGATCAGTCCAGTTGTCTGTCATAACATGCAAGGTATCACCAAGATATTGCCGGAGCTTCAACAATTCAAATGCATCAGGAGGCTGGCACTGAGATTCCTGCCCTAATCCTAAAACCAACATAATCCAAAACCCTAGTAGCCAATCTGTGCACCCTCCTCTTGAAGCCATTTGAAACTTCTCAGATGATGACTGTTGCCCGATTACCACCAGTAACCCATCATCATCATCATCAACACATCAATATACTTCTTCCCTCGTATAAGGTTTCAAGGGCAGATAGATCCTGTGCCACCTCCAGCTCTTGCAACCAAACCCCACAATTTCCAAAGAAGAATATCCCCCTCTTTCCTATTTCCAATTTCCAATTCTCTGAGGAATGGTGTTGTAAGGAGATGGTGTTTTGCCGTCTCCTGCCGATTTCAGGTTCTCGAGTTCCGGAGCCACAAAATGATGTCAAAACCATGCTTTAAGCACTGAATCAGTCCATCAGCTTTGGTGTACCCACCCACAGTAGTTTTGGCACAGAAAAAGACTGATAAAACTTGTGGCATTCATACGTGCAAAACTGAGGAGCTTCCACTGTTGAAACTCTTTGCAACTCTCAAACCTTTGCATTTCAAACCTCAGAAGGGCTTGAGTATCACAAAACAGCATCATCTAACCAAGGATCATACTGTTGGCTGAGGAAAAAAAAAGGTAAAGGAATGGAAGATAAGGGGGAAAGAAGGGAAAAAAAAACTTGGACAGTCAAACCTGGATCTTGCAATCTAAGACTACGCAAGGGAGTTTTAGATGCATAGCTATTTTGAATCTGTGAAACTTCGACTTACATTGAGATGTTCAACAAGTCCTACGACAAACAGCACAAAACAAAATTCTTCTTCCATCTTGGGAGATCCAAAAAGCTTGAAAGAAAGAAAACTCTGTGTTTCAAAACTTGGAGAGCTTGAAGAATCAATCAATCTCTCTCCAGCAGCATTTCAAACTCACCCCCATAACTGAGAGCTTGAAATCATGACTGGTTACAAGAGTCCAAAATTTGCTATTTTTGCGACAAAAGAACTGAAAGAGGCTTCAAAATGTGAGAAAACTGAGGGATTTGGGATCTTCAGAGGTCGCATTACAGTTAGATTTATTGATCAAGAGCTTGATGACCACAATGTACGTGGTTTGATGAGAGAAGAGAGATCCCTCTTGATAACTTTGTTAGCCTTCATAAACACCCCCACCAAGAAAAATAGAAACCAAGAAAAAATCCAAAATAAAATCCAAATATTTTTCGAAAAAAAATCTTGAGATCCAAACTCTTCGCAACAATGCGCACTGCAAAGCCGAGCGCGCGCGCGCACACACACACACGCAAGATGAGCTAATGAAGAAGAACACCAAAAACAAAACTCTGCAATGAATGTTTGACAAAGGTGAGCTTGACGAAACAAACTGCCAGCACTACTGCTGACTACTTTCCTTAGCTGTGAATACGCAGGTATAGCACTGACTTTAGCGTAAAAGGAGGAAAACACTCCCAAAACAAACCCCAAAAAAAAGGAAAGGGAGTTTGATGAATTGGAGGAGAAAAACAATTAAAAAGCCCCCAACAAAAAAAAGTCTTCAAAAAAATTTGATCACTATGATATGTAGATCTTGTCTAGAGAATTCATCAAAAAAAAACTTGTTCATTTCTTGCTTTTGTTCTTTGGAGCCATTGTGGCCAGAATTTAGCTGAGTTTTCCATGCTGGCTATTGGGGGAGGGGGGCCATTACACTAGTAAATGCATTTCTTTTGCATGCACTGTTTTGGGGGGTTTGGAAGTGGAGAATTTGAGGTGTGCTTTTTGAGGGAAAAGAAAAGAAAAGAAAAGGAAACAGAATGACCCAAATGGAAATCCAATTTTCATTTATGTATATATATATATATATACACACACAGTGAACTCCTTTTATAAACATGCCCTTGGTTTCTACATTTTATTTTATTTTTAAAAAAATTTGTGACATTAACGAAACTGTGATTTAAACATGTACAGGCACATTCTATATAAATCCTTACAAGATCGTGACTATAGGCACCAAAAAAAAACTATGTTGTCTTTTTCATCCCTGTTGTTTAGATGATTATTAGACCCGACCTTTTTCTTATTTTGTCTGCTTGTCAATCAAACATTTGGACACTTTCTAACTGCTACAACAGCAAGTCATTTTTTACTTGTTTGTGCAAAATAAATAAATTCTAACAGCCATTTCCAATCTGCAAAATTTGCAAGCAACACGTTGTCCTCTGTCTGATCACACCTTTACATCAGTCCTTAGGTTCTAAAGCTTCTAACTCTTGTGATCACATTATAAGCTTTGGTGATGCACCCAACAAACCAACCATTTGAAGGATCAGAATTCAATTACTGAATTGTATCTGGGAATAAATCAGCCCTGTGAGAACATTGCCAATGACATGGCTTGAACCAGTGTTGGCCGCCGCTTATTGATTTTTTTCATAATCGTTGGGTAGGTTATTTTTTAAAGATTTTTTGGGGGTGCTGGTTAGGTTATCAATGTTTTATGAATAATAATAATCAATGATGCATAAGGGTAAGTTATCAAATAACTGATTGATTATAGAGTTTTTTTTTAATTCAAATGTTAATTGGGTTTTTTTTGTTTTTATTGATCATAAAAATGTTTAGTGTTTTAGGATTGATGATGTACCTGGATGATGATGAGGTCATCTGAGTAGATTATTGAAATTTGAAATTTAAATACCAGTTGATTAGATTATTACTTATTATCAAAGTATCAGTAGTCAGCTTGTAGGTTATTAATAATTGAATTGATAACCGGGTTTGGTAATCAGGTCAAAACTCAATAACTGCCCAACATGGCTTGGACTTTTAAAAAATGACCTCCAACCTATCCTGTCTAAATTGTTTTTGTCTCTCCAAAACATAATAGGCTTAATCCAGTAACTTAGGTTTAGAAGCTTGATGCTTTTAGGTTAAGAGGCTATCAAAAGTTCAGAGTGGTCAAAGCAAGCTGGGCTCTGCGTAAGCTAATCCCCGCATTGCTAAGAAGCCCATATCAACTACTATTTGACACTGACCTTCCATCAAATGCTCGTCCATCCCCAGTCATGTTTTGTTTAGTTTAATAGAGTAAGACATTTTTATTATCAGAAGTACCATAATCATATACATACTCATTACAATACCATAGGCCTTGGCAACTTCAACACATGTCTATCAAAAAATTAATTCATTTTGAAAAATAAAATATCCTGAAGATTCAAAAATAATAATCACAACATTTTCTTTTTCGACAAGTTTTTTTTTTGGAAAATTTCAACATTTCTTAAAATAATATAATTAGTTGTCTAAGTTGCCAAGCTAACTCAATTCCCAGTAATTAATTGTTTGAAGATTTCCTCTAAGGTCATTTCTTTCAAGGGGGGTTTTGCTAACATGTTTGCAATGGGGAGTTCCATAGTGTGTTATTGTACACATATTTTGTCACCTACTATCACAAAATCCTTTGTAATCAAAGCTATCATTATAACAAGAGTACTGTTGTGTAAAACGTAAGTGGGTTGTGCCAAATTATGGTCACTTGATATGGTGGAGTCCCAATGAATGAATGTTAACTTTTATTGGGATCTTTTGGATTGTCATTAAACTCCTCATGACCTATAACTAGGCTTCCATCACCAGAAATTTTCGCACACTAGTGACAAAAAAAGGGGGTTTGCAACAAGTGCAACAGCTATTTTTCAAGGAAAATGGCCCTCTGTAGCCACATTATGAGGAATGTTTTTTTGGAAGTCTCCATATTTAGACAAGAGGTTGTACATAAAACACTAAACATTTCCTGTCAGACATGTAGCCAAATTTGGCTAATTCCTCCTTGTGGATATAGCCAACCCAACACCTACCTCACAAAAACAGGGGAACTCACTTGCAGTGCAGAGCCCAAGTAATGCTAAACATACATGTTCATCATGTCTATGGTTTGATGTATCATACATTCCAATTTTTTAGTCTTGAAATTGAAATTTTGTGTGCAAAATTTCTTTGTGAATTTTTATTTAAAGGGTCACGGTCTTGCACTAAATGCTTCACTTTGAAGGGCAGGAAGGTTCACAGTAACCCTTCATTGCAGAGCACAACCTTGCCCTTCCAATTCTCAAAGGGAATGCTACTAGGTCTGGTGGAAAATTTCCAAGGAATCAACCCCATTAGATAAGCTTTCCTCCACATTCCTCCACATTCCTCCAAAAACACCAAGAATCTGGACTGGGATTATTATTAAGTTTAAAAAACTTAGAACCAAATATGTATTAAGGTTCATTGTAGACTCTAGAGTGGGCTTGTTCTCGAGCATTTAACTGACATGTGTGATGTGTTCATGTTACACTAATAAATGGTTATATAACCTAAGCATCTTGTGACTAATAAGGCCCCCTTTACACTAGGAGTCAGGGCCGATGTTGAACCCAAATCAAGTATTCCTATTGGTGCAAAAGTTGAAATCAGTCCCAAGGGCTTTACACTAGGAGTCAAGGCTGAAATGGAAAAAATATTTTCAATCTGCCGCCCCAAGTTTTTAAAACATGCTGAACTTTATATGGCCTTGTATTTGCCCCCAAGGCTGAAAAAAAAATACCATCGAATTTGGGAACCCAGTTTGTAACCATTGGGGGCCAATGTTCCAGCATTCATTAATATCTGGACGTCAATGCTCTCGCATTTATTAGTAACTTGGGGCCACACCACAAATCAAAAATGCTCAAAATTGGCCCCAAGTTTTTTCAGCCCTGACTCCTATTGTAAAGGAGGCCTAATTGTGTCATCCTTTGGAAGTGGCCTTTTAGTGAGCCCATAAATGCATAAGACTAACCGTTAGGATCCATATCAGAACAGGGATTGATGGTAGTGGAACCGGTTCGTGGGTAGTAGTACCAATGTTGCTTGGTATATAAGGCCTGGGCCTCTGGTAAGTGGTATCAAGTATCATAACTACCCACCTCTGTACATAGCGTACTTAGAATTGACAACACCCTAATGGATTGGGTATTGAATTTTCAAATTTTAAAACTTACCTAGATAATTGGAATTTCATGCAAGTACAGTTACCAATCCTAAGACTCTAGACATGTATCTATCTATGAAGGAAGGTTGTTCATTTGTTTTGTTTTGTACTTATGAGATCCATTGAACCACGATGCTTCGCATCGCTTTCTGGGTCTCTCTGGAAAGCTCTCGAGGAGGAGGGGTGCATTGGCTTGTTTCCATGACATTTGGACTGCGGTGCAAAAAGTTCTTGAATATTGAATGATTTCTTCACTGAAAGTTATATTAAGTTGTTGCTAAAATTTTTGGAGGAAGTGGAATGTGTGTCTTTGGTGTTGTTGGAAAGATCTTGATGAGCAGGATTTCATGGAATTTATTTGGTAAGATTTGGATTCAGAATGTGGCAGATATTGATTTTTAAGTGATTTCTGCCTCTGAAAATTCAAATAAATTCCAAGAAACCAGGTTTCGGAAGGAAAAATCAGTTGAGGACGTGGTAACACTTGGGCCAATGACACAGCACTAGTGTTTATGATAGAGAACAGGAATATATATAATATATGAAAAAAACAGGAAAAAAAGAAAACATGTTTATGATGGAAAAATAGAAAAAATACATATTAGTTTTTTTTTGTTAACCAATTCCCAAGTAAATTGATAACCAAGGGTATTACTTTGACAATGAAATTGTTAACTCATGAGGCTAAATTTTACAAAAAGATTGATATCTTGTGTGATCCAAATTTTAAAATAGTAATATTTACTATTTTTTTCCCCTCAAAATCACTTCTTTTTCAAATTTTCAATTTTTAATTTCACTTTTCTGTGAAATTTTTCCAATGAATATTGTTTACTGTTTACAATTTTACGTTCGTTTAAGACTAGAGAGTCCATTAGACAAAAGGTAGATCATGGAGGACAAATTATTCTCTAGTACTAGCAGCATGCCACAAATTTGGCCAAGGCGACCGTGTTCATAGTCTGCATGAATTCAACAAGAGTGCTCATGTGGGTGAAGGGTAGGGTCGAACAAAAGTGTTCCCTAACTTTCTATGTATTAGGACAGATAAGGAGCAAGTGTTCTTCATCTTCAACCTTCCCCAAGTCTCAGCTTCGACAAAGCCTCTCTACGTATGGCACGCCTTTCCATGCACCTAGCACTGCTTCAAACTGCGTGTTGCCACATCGAAACCAGGCTAGAACTTTCCGCAACTGAACACAGTTAATGTCACACAAGTAGCTTTCGCTTTCGTATGACCATACCCTTGAAGTGCAAGTATCTTATTTGCACGATGGTCCCAATTTTGCGGTTGGTAAAGAGCTTTTCGATGGAAGCTAGTCGTATATTATCCTTCACCCTTTTTACATTCAACATTGTGTGGGGAAAGCCTAAAGGGGGTGAGGTCCCAACCTCCTGGTTGATCAGGCCTCTTATCATAGATCTACCACCAGTTGGCTGCACTAGCCTTGCTAGACGAGTTAGATGTATGTGCGTTGATCCAAGAACTGTTACCAACGACGGTTGAGTAGTCCCACTTGGAGTGCATGGGTCGTTACAAGCTTAAGTGTCGTTTCTAGTGGTGATTGAGCCGGAGGCAAAAAACCTGCCACTTTTTAGGGTTGATTCTGGAGTAACCATTTTTTCACGAATCCAACCCAACATTTCTTTCCCGCAACAAGCATAGCAAGCTTAGCTTCCCATGCCTTTCCTAAGGTGCGATCTTTAGTGACCGTGCTCACACATTTATAATACAACAATGTTTGTCCCCATGCAAAATGTTCAAAGGGGAATTTGCCAAATTCTGCTAGCACGATGGACGTGCTGGTTGTTTTTCGCATCCCTAGTAGGGACTTGAGGAATCCTCAGTACATTACTTCAATAGCCTCTATTTTTTTGGAGTTCGCCCAAACTTCACAGGCATAACTTGCTGTGGAACGCACCAACGTGTTGAAGAGGTCACAGCGTAACTTAATGTCCATAATACGTAGTTCTGCACAATGACGATTTAGTGCGAATAGTGAGCGCTTATTGGCAACTGCTAAATGTTCCACTGCACTATCTAGGTTCGAGGTGGTTTCGAGCAGGATCCCCAAGTATTTGAAGGTCTACACACGCTCAATAATGTCACCTTCAAACACAAACTCTTGGCATGGGTCAATAAAATTGAACACCATGACTTTTGTTTTTTTCACGTTCATTGTTAGTCCACGTTCAACACAAAACTGCCCGAGTGCGTCTAAATGTCGTTACAATCCCACCTCTGACTCCAATGTTAGAGTAAGGTCGTTTACAAAAAGCAACAACCATACGTGCACATTTGTTAAGGTCGATGCATCGCATTCTCTACCGTCTAGACGCCCCTCTAGGGCATCCAAATATAGCCCAAACAATAGGGGGCTAAGAGGACAACCTTGTTTCACACCTTGTTGGCACCTAAAGCTGGAGGTGACACCTTCGCTTGGGTGGTTGATGCATACAATATCCTTGGCATACATCGCTTATAGGCATCACAAAAAACGTCCCTTCACCCCAAGGCCGGCCAACACCTGCCACAACACTTCATGCGACATAGTATCGAATTCCTTTTTTAAGTCCACAAAGCAACAATAGAGTGGTTTCTTTTTTGCCTTCCTCTGTTCTATCAAAGTTCACAATATGAAGAGTTGGTCAGTAGTGCGATAATCTTTACGAAACCCAGCTTGACCCTTGGCACGCAGCCCCATGTTGTTCAACCCATTCATTCAGCCTTTTGTCAAGGATCATAGCGAACAACTTTGCTATGATAGGCCCAACCATTATCCCCTTATAGTTGTCAAATTTAGAAGCATCGCCCCCTTTAAAAAACGTGTGGACCACCCCAATGGAAAGGGCTTCTGGAAAGCCTTCTACTAGAAATCAATTGAATGTTGTTAATAGTGGCATGTGTAGCAATTCTCCCACATCCAAAATGAACTCAGCTTTCATACCATCCAAACCAGCAGCCTTGTTCCTTTGTAACTTTTTCAGCGCCTGAACCAGCTCAACAAGTGTGATATTTGTATTTAGGTGTGGCTAGGTGGAGGTTTGGTCACCTAAGTTGAATGATCAATCTACAATCGTATGGGTGGCGAAGACTAGCCAACTAGCGTGCGAAAGCCCTCCAAAAGCGTAGTTGCACTGATCTTGTTTATAACGGGTGCCCTTGGTCGGTACTTTTTCCAGAACAAAAGCGCATCCACCTTAGTAAGCGCACACATATGTTGGGCTCTTGCAGTTTCCTAGAAAAGTCTTTTCCTTTTTAATAGATTTTTTAGTTTACTTTCCTGATGTTTAGCGGTGTGTGATCGAGGTTGGTTTTCAACCAAAGCTTCAGTTCACGTTTTGCTGTACAAAAATCAACGTCAAAACAAGGTTTATGGCAATGTCTCTTTCTACAGCTCCCTCCCGAAGGCTTATTGCCAAAAGTAGACTTTGCTATAGCACCCACGCACTGTTGTGGTAGGTCGGCTAATTCATCTGCCCCCAGATGCCCAATTGAGTTAACAACCCACAAGTTTCCAAGACTTGCTGCTAGGGTAAGCTGGTACTCTTCAACTTTTGATTTATCATAGTTGAACCTAAGTAAAAAAAAAATTGTTACCATCGTATGTTGTGGTTCAACAAAGTTGCAATCAATGTTCAATTATAGGCACAACGGCCTGTGGTCAGAATCTCCCCCCATCGTGCGGTAGCGGGTGTCATCTATGATCACACCTCGAGGTGTGTAGCAATTTGCCAAACTGTAGGTGAGCCAATAATATAATCGACAGCACTACGCCCCCCATTTGCCAAACAAATGAATTCCCCTGATTTGTCGCCAGGTGTTTGGCCGTTGAAGATGAGCAACCCAACGTCACAACATAGGTCTAGGAGCTTGCGACCCCAACCGCCAACACTAGCATCACGGTTTTGTCATGTAGCCACAATGTTTGGTTGCTCAGTCTCAGCGAGCTCATGCGCCTGTAACAATTCACAAAGGTCGTTAGTGTCAATGGTATCTAGTAGTGTTGCAGTAACACATTAAAATCCCCTCCCAATAGTAATATGCCCCCTAGAGTTTGAACTTCAACAATATTTGTTATCAAATTTTGGAACAGGGATTCATTCTCGTGTTTGGAGCCAATAGGGGCAATGTACACCACGCAGACGAATAAGTCAAAGGTAGCACCCTTACTGACCTGCAACCATAGATACGAATCGTGGCTTCCTTCCTTCCACTATGACAGGTTTGGCCTAAGGTGGCTACGAAAGTAAGCAACAACCCCCCCGCTATGTTTTATTGCTTTTGTATTTCCCAAATGTATAATGCGTGCTATTGCAAGTGAGTCAAACCCTTCAACATGTGGCAAACGTTGGCCTGGGAAGTGCCAAGTTTCGATTAATAGGACAAGGTCAGCACCCTGGAACAACTCTAGTATTTGCACCCCCGTTTCCGGTTTATTTACACCACCCTCGTGCATGTTCCATAACACCACGCATAGGTCTCTTTAGTCCCTGTGCCTTTAAATGGAGGGCGAGCAAATTTGACTGCCATCGACAAAAAGTTCGGCTGCGCGCCAGAATGTGCATTTAAAAGGGCTGGGGACAACCATTCAGGCTCACCTGGTGTTTAATTGAGAGCCAATTGCACTTGCTGCTGATTTTGTCATTCTGCAACTACATCCCTACTCTTAACGTCAAGAAAGGGGTCCTCTACGGCCGGCCCACAAAGTTCTCATGGGGCTTGACTCCTTACTTTTAATGCTAAGGATTAGGTCCTCTATGGCCGATTCTGCCACGTAAGCCTTTGATGCCATTAACTTGACCAGAGAAATTTCGCCGAAAAGTGGAATGAAAAATTCAAAAATTCAAAAATGAAGTGATTTTGGAGGATTTCAAAAGCCAAAAGTGAGGTGAAAAAATAGTACAAGATTGCCAGATTTCTAATACATTGGATTTTCAGTGTGTACCCATGAGTATAGACAGTTGTTTAAAAAATTTGTGCTTCATATCTGGTTTACAGCCAGATTTGGCTGAATATTCTTAGGGGTGATCGCCGTTTTCTCTGCATATTCCGATCGATATCACCACTTAGGCTACATTAAATTTTTCTTAACACCCACTGGCCCTCAGTGGAAAACACAGAGATCCCAACTTTTAACTGAGAGACCGATTCTATGAAATAATCCTTCATCGGGCTTGACCCCAATATAATTCTATGGAACTGGCTCTCTATGGCTGATTCTGCCAGGTAAGCCTGCACTCAGCAAGCCAACCAGGCCCAAGCCACTGCATGTGCCAAGCGCTGGCTCAGATGGCAGAATCGGACATCAGTGGTTGTGCCAATGATGGGTTCTAATGCAGAATTAGCTGGAAAGGGTGCATTCTGGGGTAGATAGGTATATGCTGAAATGCTCACCAACGTGGCTTTTGAGGGTCTTTGAGAGAGCAAGAACACACTGCTAGAACCTCTTCACCCAAAAGTTAAGACTTGGTTATTCAACAGGTATCAAGCCCGTTATTAATAACAACATACTAATTGATTTTTTTCAACGCTTTATAATTGATTAATTGATAACCACCTGATATTGAATTTTCCAAATCTAATAACATACCTAGTTGACCTGATTATCATCCAGGTAGGTTATCAATCTTCAAACACTAATACAGGAAGAAAAATAAAATTAAACACACAAAAATTTAATTAAATTGTAGTAAAATGAACCGACAATGAAGAAGAATCTGATCTCTTCCGCAATACACTTCAGGTACTCAGGAATTTTGAGGAGGTGGAGTGATATTTGACAAGAGGGTGGGTTTAAAAGCAATTAAATTGACTAGATTACCTAAGAGCATCTCCACCCCCACACCAGCAAACACCCCTTTTCATTAAATCTTGCACCAGGATAGTGCAAATCCTGCTGCTCTCGAGTGTTAAATGGTCATTTTGGAGTGATCATTTAAACCCCTTTAAAAGCTTTTCTCTACTATGGAAAACTTATCCTTGATAGGTTTTTCAAGGGTGCCTCACCTCCTTCAACTCGACCCTCTTGCAAGTCTTTGGAAGATTCTTGGGCCCAGGCTATTTGGATTGCTTGCAAATTTTTTTAATGTGTCGATAAGTCATTCTTTTTCTCTCTAAAGAGGGGATTGGCTTCATTTCTATGAAGCTCATTGCATCAATGGTGTATCTAGGTAGTTGGGCATTTATTGTATTTATCATTGTTGTAATTATTTTATTAAATCATTGCTCATTTTTATTGGAAGCGATTGGTGCCAGTGATTTTCATTCGTTCTCTTTTCGAACCCATGTTGAAGTTAACATGGAACTCTTTCCTTCGAATGTAATAGCGTGCGTTTTTCCTTTCATTCAATTTGCTAACAAGGGATTAGATCGATTTTAGAAAAGCATTTCAAATCCATTCTTTTTTTAACATTATTTTTAACATGGCTTTTGATACACTATGCACATTTGAGGTTTTGTGCAGGCTCGAGAGCAAGTGCTTGGCTTTTCACTCTTCCAACTATTCCACCTTTTTGCCTTTGATGTTTTCTCTTTTGTTTTGTGCACCGGGTTGGACTTTGGGGGTAACCCATTGCATTTGTGGCCTACCTTTGGATCATGTATGGACCCACCTTCTTCATTGCTCCCATGGTGGGGAATGAACTACATCTCATAATGTGATTTGAGATGTTTTGCCTCCATTGCGAAAGACATAGGGTTTCATGTTTCATGTGAGTAGACCCATGTCCTTCCACCCCCTTCCTTTTCTCGTTAGCAGGTTGACATCATGTTATCAACCACTAACATTTGCACCTTTGCGAATGTGGTGATTATTGACTTGATTTTTCAAACTACTTCATCTCTAAAGGTGGTCACGACATACCAGCTCAAGCAAAGGAAGGACTCTACCACGATCGACTCTCTACATATGCATTTTTTCACCTTACCATAGAGGTTTTTGGGTGCCTACACCACAAGCAAACCATTTTTTCCATTGATGCACAAGCATGATACAGTTAAAGACATTGATGATCCTCCTTTGACAGTTTTATGTACTTTCCATAGACAACAAAAAATGTGGATAGTTTTGCAAAGAGCACAAGCCACCCTACAAAACATGTCATCATCATAAATGACACTTCTTCTAAACTTACTATGCTTTCAAATTTTCTTTCTTTTTCTAATATGCTTCTTGCGGCTAGTGGGGGCTCTCGAACATAATTTGTTCTTTTGCACCCTTTTGAACCACCCCTTTGGGTTTGTGCACTTTTGGCTTGGACTTGGGTCCTCTTTCTTTGTCCACCCTTTCCCCCTTGGTTGGGTGCTTTGTTCAATAAAGTTTGCCAAGGTTTCATCATGCTACTTTTGCTTATGACTTTCTGAAATTTAGAGGAGGATTATCTATATATATATATATCGTAAACACATATATTACAATGAACGTAGCCATGATTTCACCAATTATCAAGGCTATTTTTTTTTTTTTGCCATAGAGGAAGGAGGTTGAGTTTATTTTGGAAGATATTTATATTAGTATTAAGTAGTCATGTGATGGCTGGCTTTCAATGGCAGCCAGCTAACCAAATTCGAAATTATGGTAATACGTAAAATTTGTGAAACAATATCTATATCTTTTTGCTAATTTTAGGCCCTTGACTTTTTTGGTCTTTATTTAGTTGTTTTGGCAGGCGCTGACAATAGTCTGCATCATCCCCACCCCACCCACACACACACAATCAACACAACACATGACTAATTTTACAGCTTCACTTCACTCCTTCTTTCTGTCCACACAGACTGGATTTGCTACTGTCACATGGTGCCTATCATTTCTTCCCAACATCTTCAAGATTTTTGAGCATGATAGCTTTTTATTTCAACTGGAGTTTAACTTGTGAGGAAATGCTAAAGTGAAATTGCTACTAGATTCTATGGAAATATAATCTACTAATTGTTAAGAAATTATTTTGCCATATATGTTAGGAAAACTTTCATATATATAGAGGTAGGTGTTAAGTGAGAAGTATCATGTTGCAGTCCAATGTCGTTTTTACACAAGCAACCTACTTTGGTCTTTGGATGTGTACTCAAAAAAAATCATGGGGGCATGCTTGTTTGATTTTATTTTATTTTTTGATTTTGGGACTTTTAAAAATGTAAGGGTCCATGTATGCATTACATTTGACATTTTATCAAATACATAGTGAAAATTTAAGTTCATGGGGGCATGCCTGTTTGATTTTTTTGAGTTTTTGGGACTTTAAAAAATTTAAGGGTCCATGTTTGCATAAGATTTGACATTTTATCAAATACATAGCAATTGGGACACAACTAATTGAAATTTATCATGTGTCTTATTTAGCACTATATGCATTAACAAAATTTTCCTTCTTTTCTTTTGGAGCTAAATGATCTTTAAACTAATTCAATAATTGGTTGTTAAACAAAACTTGTTCTAGTGTTTTGAAAAAATCACATGTGCAAAACATTGTAGTTATTCCATATCTTTCTATGTCTTATAACATTAGATCAAAGTAAAGATAATATTTATGCATAACACATGTATGAAAAATAATTTAATTTAAAACATAAAATAATAATCAAAATATTAAAAACAAACCCCACCAATTGTGCACATATAACTTCACATTTGAAAACTCATTTTCAATGTTTGTTAATGGGTTTATGCAAATATGATTGATGCCTCCCTCCTTCCTTTTTATTTCCCAGGCTATTGCTAATGTGGTCTTGAACAGAATGTCCTCCTAAGATTCTTATTGCAAGTATACTTGTGATTAAAAAAAAACACTCACATTATTCAAATCCCCTAGAATCATGATGGTATGTGCTAGTACCTTGTAACTCATGCATCTTGCTATTCATGTGCCTCCGACTTATGTGCATCCAATCTCCTTTGCACCTCAACTCTTGTGCTAGTCGTGATTTGGGTAGTCCAATAACATGCGTCTTCAAAACTTGGTGGCAGTTTGGAATCATTTTTAATAAAAAAAATTGGCAACATGGTGCCAAAATGGCCTTGGAGATATGATATTATACATTGGTAGATAATGATTCTTGTCCTTGATGAATGACAAAATTTAATTTGAGTTTTGGGACTCGAGATTTTGTTGTGTTTGTGAACACATCCAATTTTTTAAATTATCAATTTTGGGATGTATTCCAACTTTTTTCATTGGTCATTTTGGTCTTTGAGACTATGACATTAAAAGAAAAAGAAGTGCCAAAACAACCCAGCTGTATGTATAGTGGATTTCTTGGAGGCTTGGTTTCCTATCATGTCAGAACCACCTACCTGGGATGCCTAGGTATTAGAGCAAAACAACATATATGTAGGATTGAACCCTCAGGGGAGGTTTCTCTCCTAATGTAAAGCACATTGAGAAAATTCTAAGTGTATTTGGAAGGTACCTTATATCAATGAATGTCCCTCCTAAAAAAACACTGTATATACTCTTCTCTTCTCAAGAATGTGAGGGAAATGATGCCTACATGTAAGTGTAAAATTGCTCTCACTAATAAAGAGTAGGTGTAAGAACCCTCCCCTCCTAACACTCGTGATCTACTTATGGTTTTTAAGTTCATGATGACCTTTGCCTCATGCTTGACAATGGGTAAATCCAAGGGGATATTCTCAAAATGATGGGCTGGATCCAGTTTCACTTGGTCCTCGGCCCCTTGCCTGAGAATGCCCCCCCATCATAGGGCTTTACTCTACATATAAATTGTTACTTTCTGGGGACTGGTATGCAGCCTAATGATGCAAACCATAGAGGCTATTTTCAAAGCTTTAATTGGGAACTTTTCAATGTTGCATGCAAACTATTAAAGAAAATTTAAAAGTTTTACTCATCATTCTTTCATATTACTCAGGTTGCTCCTCCTCAGCCCTTTTATACTGTCAAAAATTGGCCAAAAAGAGAAAGTAAAAATAAAAAATAAAAAATGAAGTAATTTGAAAGTTTCAATATTGCCAAAGTGAGGAAGAAAAAAACCTTACTAAAAAATGGCCAAATTATTGTATTTGGTTTTCAGTTTGTAGCCATATATATATATATAGAAAGAAGGTTGATTAAAATATATGGTTTGTAGCCAGATTTGGTTAAATCTTCCTAGGGATAATTGCCATTTTTTCAACATGCATAAGATACTTTGACAGCCAGTTAAATGAAATCTGGCCCTTTAATTCACAAGGAAATTAAAATTGTAAAAGAAAAGAAATTTCCCTTTAAAGTTGCAAGGGGTTTGGTTACATGTAACACCCTTGTACAATGGTCGATATGTATAGGGAAAGGCCTACTTCCCAGGGCCTCCTCTAATTTGAGGGTCGTAGTAGCCTTGAGGGCTGTAGTCCAAGGGTGCATGTAGTAGGGCAGGGAGGCCCATGAGAGCAGGCCTTCTTCCCCAGAGTAAGGCATGAAAGGTTCTTTATTCAAATGACTGAAGATGGGTTCTTCAACTGAGGAACAAATCTTGTGTGCGAGGAGTTGCTTTCAAATACAATGAAAAAAAAAACCTTGGAGTGCTTTATGCCTAGCAGCCCTCCCTACTGGATTAACGGTGTAATGCCCTCTAACTGAATGTTACACCATATACCTCCCTTTGCATACATTGTGAAAAAACTCCTCACATTTTTGCATTCTAGAATTCCTTCAATACCCTTTACTGCAGGCTGTTGGATGAATAAGGATTAGACTCTACATTCTAGACTTGGACTTTAGCATCTGGACTTTGTGTTGCGGTGTTCACAATCCACTACTATTCACCAAGAATAGTTAGAAGGAGTAAAGAGCATATTCTGGGGTGGAACAGTCTGGAGATTTCCATTTCCAGGGCATGACGTGAAGTAGGTTCTAAAGTTGCAATGCTTGCATTTGAATTTTGACTTTTGATTGGAGACAAGAGCTTCAAGGTCCTGAGTCCTGACAGCACCCCCACACAACCGTCAAAGCCAAATAGCATTCAGGATATACAACAAGACCCCATCTCTTATAAACTCCAACTTTTCATCCTGAGCAGCTGTAATTTGCTATCTGGACGTGTATGATTTACACATGAAGGTTGTCTTGAGCTTTCCTAAAGGTTATTCCAGTGCTTCTTCCATGTTCTGCTCTCTTCAAACTCTTTTTTGGGGTAAAAAAGCTCATTGCAAATGTGGAACAAAATCTGGATCATGAGCTTGATGTTCCTTTCCCCCAAAAGAAAAACCAAGATTGAAACTTGGCAACCCAAATGGGACATAAACTACTTGACATGTAGCCATTGATTTTACTTTGCTTCTTCCATGTCTACCAAAAACATATAACCTAAAAAGTATTCCATGAACAAAAGGTCAATGTGTAGAGTAACGCCCAAAGAGCAGAAGGGCGCTTACTTTCCCCCTCTGAGGGCATTACCGAGCACAAATTCTTTAAAACATCTAGATATATTTTTTAATGTTTTCCCATGATACCCGATAGATATGCAGCAAGTACCCATTGGGTATCACATGAAAAAAATTAAAAGACAACGCAGAGCATTTTGGAAAATAGTGTGAACGTTTTGTTTTCGGAAATGCCTCTCAATATTTACACTCTGTAAGCTTACCTCCAATTTCACTAAGAAAAATCTTTGAGGTTTTTATGATTGGGTTATTTTTAGGGCTCTCGTCTCTTCAACCTCCTTTTGAGGGAAAACCCGTTAAAATGTGGAATGAAACTGAATTAGGAGCTTGCCATTTGACTCAGCCCCCCGCCCCCCCTAAAACCCATCCACTTTGGAGATTAAAACTTGGTACCCAGATGGGTGATATTCAGGTACTTGACTGGAGTCATTAGTCCAGACACCAACACAAAGCAAGCTTGCTTACCACTCAATGTCAGTCATAAGTCAGAAAGGAAAGTCATAAGTTGGGCGAGATGGTGGAGGTTGCTTTTGAGCTGGGGGATTCTTTTCCACCAACCCACCATGACCACCACCAGACTGTATACAAAGTCAGTTGTAATGGGTTACATCTGTGGGCCATCACAATAGACTTTCTGACTTACAAGAAGTCTGTTTTTCCCCCCTTCTTCTCTTCCCAAACTTGTTCACAAAGTCCCCCCAAAACCCCAAGTGCTGCAATTCCCTGACTTATCCAATAACTGACATATCGGATAATGGAAAGCTGACCATAAACTAAGTGAAACTTGGTCTGCCTCTTTGAGCCTTTGGTTGTAAGGTAAAGCACAAAGACAAGAGCATCACCTAAAGAAGGGCCCCAATGAGACAACAGTTGAGCCCTGCCCAGTGTTTGTAATGCCCTCACCCACATGCTTTGAAAATGTAAAGAGTGACAGAGGCTTGCTTGGTGGAAGCAAACTCACTTATGATATCCAATATACCAAATGCATGGTAGTTATCCAAAGTCAGTGTGACTTGAGATCCTTTTCTCAAAGTTTGTTTTTTTAAGTTCAAAATTAATAATGAATCATTTCAAAGTTGAAAAATTGAAGAGAAACTTTAATTTAAAGACAATCAGATGATGGAACAAAAGATATTAATAGTATTTTGTTTCACCAAAGGATTCGACAAATAGATGTTAACAATGTTTTGTGTTAAATTCACAACCACTGTGTTAGAAAAAGTTCAAAATTAACATTTTAGTTCGGAATCGATTAAATACCTTTGAGATCAATGAAATTGCTTACCCCTATTAGATTGCCCAAATCTAAGCTTGTATTGGAGGTTGGACTAATTCTTTAGAATAATGCAAGAATGACAGTTGATTAATTCTGTTAGTTGTCATTAAAAATAGTCCTCACCCAGGTTGAGATGCCCAAAATTAATATGATTGTGGGAGGAGGTTCAATTACCCAATCTGTGCATTTTTTTGTGCTTTGCAACTTTGGCCAAGAACAAATTATGCCTAATGGATGGCAAATGCATTTACAGTTTGTCTCCATTGACATTCATGCAAATATTCCTCAAGCTCAAATATTGAGGACTGCCGAACAAGTGTCAAATCAAAAACATACATTTTGTGTGAACTCCTCCTCTAGTGAGCTGATGGACCAACATAAAATCTCATAGACTATGGTCTCCAAAGAATCCTCTTCATGCCGCAACCCATTTAATAATAAAAAAGTGGTAAACAATTTTGCAAACCAGCCACCTTGCACATTCTCTTGAGCTCTGAAGTTGTGTCTGGAGTATTTTACAAAACTAGTATACTTAGTGAAAAGTGCTGAAGGTTGGTAAGATTTCAGTGTCAGATAGCACTGTATTCCATGATACAAGGGTGAGGGAGTTTTTCTTTCTTTCTTTCTTTCCCTTCCTTCATAGAGAGAGCACAAGGTTTCAAGCTAGAAGGGCATGAATCAGCTCCAGTACAGGGAGGACTTGGTCCTCTTTGTTTTTCCCAGAGGAGGAGGTGGAGGATGATGCTGAAGAAACTGGTACTGAAAAGGCCCACTGAGAGTTCTGCCTGTGGGGTTCTGTCAGCTGGCGTTGCTGCTGTTGCATGCTTGTTAGCTCGAGAAACTGACAAACCATGTCAGTGTCCAGCACCCTGGACAGTCCTGTATGCCAAACACCCAATTGGACTCACAACTAAGAACCTTAACTAGAAAACATAAATGGGTTTGTTTCCTTTTCTTTTTTCAGATGTTGTATGGTGGTCTTTTACAGATGGTAATGTCAAAAAAACAATTTTTTATGTACCTCAGAAAATAACATGAAGGAAATCCTGAACTGAATGCAGTTTAGGGTTGCCCTGCACGAGAGCTGGTTGAGCTGTGACATCACTCTACAGGTGGAATGGGGTCCATTGCTGCTGTTTATTCCTCTTGTGATCTTCACCAATTTACTGTTATTTCAACAGTGCAATTTAGTGAGAAATGTGAAATGCAACGCAGCAAAAACTGCATACCAAATCTAATTTACAAACTGCATGTGAAGGCTACATAAGGGGGCTGATGCAGTGTTGTGTGGTTTGAGTGCATGTGTAGTGATGATCAGAAAAGGAAGATAGTTGATCCATGTGGATTGGCCTTCAGCATATAATTTTCCCCATCCTGCCAACTATTTGGTGCAGTGACATCCACTTGGCACACACCAACCCTGTTGCAGAAAATGTCCGTTGAATTCAGGCACATTCTTGCACATGCAAAATCACACCTAGAGGACATAGACACATCTTAAAAGATACATATGTGCATCAGTCGAGGTTTAAATGAAATGTTGTATTACAATTTTCCAACGTCATGATCTTTACCTAGAAACCATTGAACACTAATCTTCACACTGGATGTTTCTAAGCACCTTCCCCTCATGAGATGTGAAATGGGTTGTATTACCTTTCAAATGCACAGAGTGGAACGAGCAAAGCTTGTTACACAACATAAACTATATTCTTGAAAATAGCAAAAGAGATAGAGCAAACTGTACATTCAAATGCAGAGACACATTTTCACTGTACATATGAGATACCATTACATCCCCATCTATACAGATACCATAATTCATAAATCTGACATATGAATTTTGCACAGCATATACATGTCAATGTTAGAATATCATCAAAGCTGGTTCTTCTTCTATCATTGCCTCTCTTCAATTCTGATTCTGATTGTGTGAACTCATTAGAGTATGGCATGAAGTTATAAACCAAGAATGACTGACTAAATGTCTATCTTGCACTACAAGAGAATGTGGTTTTTCTCACACAAAAAGTCGCAGCTCATGACACATTTGTGAGGAAAACTTTGTGGTTTCATCCATTACAATATACAATGTGGTGTTTATTGTGACATGTATTACATTAGAATGACAACTTGACATTAATTAATAGTACACATGTTGCAAAAGTAATGTGCCATCGCCTAATGTCAAATTCCCATTTACATTACATCACATATTGTATATTGTAATGGATGAAACCACAAAGTTTACTTCACACGGGTCACAAATCACAAGTTTTTGTGTGAGAAAAATCACATTCTCTTGTAGTGTTGGGATGTAAAGGTATTGTTGATGCCTTTTCATGCCCTTCTCTAGGCTGTTTATCTTAGCCTTGAGATAAGTGCAAAACACAGAGCACAAGATCCAAGAATAGGTTCCATGTTTTGCAATGTCTCACAATCAAAGACTTAACCTTTGAGGACTAGTTAACAAATGGGTTTGAGGAAGGCTTCTTGAAATTGGTACTCCAGTTTGAAAGGGGATTTGCTCTTCAAATTCCACTGCAGAGTCGTGTAGTCTCTCTTGTTGTATAAAACCAATAAATTTCCTACATCCTAATTCCAATTCTAGCATGGTTTCAAAAAAATCATGAATTGGTGTTTCTAAAGGCCACCCATTAGAATGATAAAATTTCACTCTTGTTGCACCTGATGGCTATCAACATTCATGCACCATGGTTTGTTCACTCACACAGTGTTGTTCACACTAACTATCTAAATCCACCCAAGGGTTTATCTATTCTTCTTTTTGTTCATGTGTTTGTCACTAGTTTAGCCAAATTCAAGATGTTCTGAAATTGTTTGTATCAACCCAAAAAAGTTGGAATGAAGTTCTCGCAAATTTTACATCATAAAATCAGGATTTGACCAAACATGTGCCAAGGCATTTGGCCCAGTCAGGATGTAAAGAGGTCGGCTTATAATATGCAAACTAATAACAGCATTGCAAAAAGTTCTTGTACAACAAGAGAAACTACCTACCAGTAATAGAGAAACTTGAGAGCAAGATGAAGAATAGTTGCAAAACAGAGGCAAGAGAAGATTTGAGAAGCAGTGCATTAACACAAAGAGAAAAACATTTAACATCAAGAGAATAAGTTGCACACAATATGTATGCACTACAGAGCCAATGTACAAAACCCTGACCCTAGCCATGGAGCTGTCTAGGAGCTGTAGAACAAGCGATTCTATTCCAACAGTAATTTACCCTAAAATTCATCTATTTGCAAAATTGACAAACAATTTCAACACAATAATGTAGTGTGCCTGTCTCAACAAGTACAATACTGATATGCAATGGATGGATGACCAGTTTACTGCAATTCAGAGTGCTGCAGATAATTCCACAAATGGTGGCTCTCAATATTTTCTCAAACTGTGCTTGCAACTGCCTGGTGTCCATTGAAACCACAGCAGACACATAATCACTAATCAGTATAGAAAGATATACAAAGTTTTTCGAATTAAATTTTTGTTTGTAGACAGATGCTTCTTGGCAAAGACTCTGACTCACCCTGAATGCACTCTGGAATATGCCTGTGGTGATTGCTTGGATGCCTGATTGGGCCTTCTTTTCAGCATCTGCCCATCGGCACCCCACAAACTGACAAAAAAATTAAGATTCGAAGATCAGCAGCCCATGAACCATTATTGAATCATCATTCTCCTTGAAAACATTCTCCAGAGAAATGCAGAGAATGTGCAGACATCATCTGAGAGAAGGAAAAGTTAGCAGAATATACGGTAACCTTTCTGACATTTGGTATAACCAGCTGTGTTTGCACTATTGAGAACAAGGGCAATAATGACAATCAACATGTAGTCAAGATTGAACTTGATGAGTGCCACAATACCAAGTGCAATCCATACACCAGCCTGTAGTACCCAACTGCAAAGCCCTCATCAGATTCCCGGATTTCTTTCTCCCACTACACTCACTTACAATCATCTTCCAATTGTTAGAAAAGCCTTTAGTCTCTGCTTCATGTAGCAGTTCAACAAAAAATTGTATGACAAGCACAGGTTGTCAATGAGTTGCAGGGTTGTGGATTGTGCTATATCATAGATGTAGAAACAGTGCTCAAACCTTACATTTATATATAGGGACCACCAGAAAAGCCATGCTTCATTCTTGTTTAACTGCTGGAGTGACTGCAAGCACCCCCTCCCTCACAGCCCAAGAGTCAAGGATTTCCCAGTTCATGTTGTATCTCCTACAGAGCTGAAGTTGGGTTTTTGCTTGATTTTACATGGGTTTGCAGGTCATGGTTTTACATGGTTCGCAAGGTCATGGTTTTACCTGCTGATCAAGAGACTCAAACCTCCAGATGCTACCACCTCTCTCATTTATCTCATTCCACCATCTGAGCCCCACCAGCATTCTGCCACTCACGTTCTTTACAATCCAGAAGTCGATTCCAAGCAACGTGATTGTCACTACGAAGTTGATGACATAACTGGCTGAGAAAAACCCACCAATGAGGTATGCTGCAACAGCAGCCACCTGGATCATTTCATAGACAACAAGCTCATCACCTTTTGAGAGGAGACTCATTCATGCAACATGCTTGGATCCTTCACATTATTAGGGTTCAAGCTGAATCTCTCAGGGAAACTCCCAACAGCATCTTGGAGATAGTAGTAGTGGTAGTAGATGTGCACTTGCAGCTCCAACTGAAATTTTAAGAAACCTGAAAATGGGTATGGAGATCTGTGGGTGCATACATAATTTTACCTTGAAACATGTGTGGAAGAAAACAGTTATTGGATTGGCATATTTGTCTTCAGCCTGTCAAAAGAAGCAAGAGCAAGTTCCCTTAGACCCACCCAAATAGGTACTCATCAATGGCAAAAGCTTTATGGGCTTTCTCTCGTCCCTTTAGTAGACCAGAGTGTGTCTTGGTGCATTGGAAAGATCTTTGTCAAAGATGCAAAACTGAGAAGATGCACTGAAATCAATGACTTTTTCTATACAACATCATTTTACTATAATTGATTTGTGTCATTGAATTTTCTGTTTTACAGTGAACCACTCAAAGCAATTTAATTCATAGCAATTTAATTGCTTTAGGTTTCATACATGAAATAGGTAGAATTATGTGTTCAAAAGCATGCATACAAATTTTGGCAAGACTTTCTCACCATTTTTAACACTTTCCCAAGAATCTCTTCTACATCATCTGGCTTGTAAGCAATGCAACTGCCATTCCTTGGCCCTCCCCCCCATTCACAACTACAAAATTTATGTGTGCCCATCCATGACCCTATATCTGTACCCAACTCATTTAACATATTTTGGTCCATTATATTCCCTTTTTGTTGGCCCTGCCTATCAAGGCAGGTATTTTGTGTCAAGAATCATTATAGAGTATGAATGCTTCAAGCAATTTGGCCCCTATATAGTAGTAGGGTGTCCTTTTTTCAATCTCATGAATCAAACTTTGACAAATGTAAGGTCAGATTTGGCACTCGTAATTTAAATGAAAATGCATCATTCATTTTAAATGTCATATCAATATGCACTTGGGAACTTGGGCTTCATGCTATTGCACAATGCGATCAATTGATGAAAAAGGTGAGTTGATTTTGTAAAAATTAAGTTCCATTTAAATGATTTAATATTGAATGAATTTGCATAATGCAACTTGAATTGAATGCAACTCAATTGAATTCAAATTCATTGAATGAAATTTATATTGAATTCAATTCAATTCAAATCAAATTTATAAATTGAAGCGAATCTCCTTGAAATTCAACATGGTGAATGTTCTCGTTGAAATTTCAATTGAATTGAATTTGGTTGAATTGAATCAAATTCAGTTCAATTCAATACAAATTGGTTGAATTAAAATCAAGTTCAATTCAAATTGGTTTCAATTGAATTATTTTCATAATTTTGTTAAATTAAATTCGATCATGTTATGAAAATTCAATTATAAAAAAACACATGTTAATTTGCCTTTTCATATCCTATTGAGGTGGTTCATCCTATTGGATTGTCATTTGCAGATCTTTCTACTAATGTCAACATACTACCTTAAAGTTATGATGTTTACCTAAATTGGTTCTCATGTTTTGAAGAGTGTGGCCATGTGATCCATTAAATGTAAGATTTGACTCTTTTTTTGTATGTATCTCAATCATGGGTTTTTCTTGAAATTTTTGCAATATTTAAGCCATTCCAAGATGTGCAAACATATAGTGTGCTACCAAATTTGTTTTTCATCACACAAAATTTAACAACTTTGGGATTGGCACTTTATAAGGTGGGTAACCTTACGAATACTAAAATTACATGATACATTCTTATGAGCAACATATTAAGGTGCAAGAGAACCAAAATTTCCTTATATGTTGGCATCTATGTACTTAAAGCTTGATGCTTGTTGTCATAAAAACATTCCAAGACAAAATGAGGCTTATATTCACAATCTATAATTCACACTATTTTTGTGAAAAATGATGTATTTCCAAAAGGTAAATTTAGAACTCCAAAAATAAAAAAAGACAAAAAAATAAGGCAAAAACCCTCAAATATCTTCATCTGAGATAAAGAGGGGAAAATGTATCATGGAAATTGGTCATATCATTTTATCTTGATATTGATTCAATTGATTTGGAGTCTCAAAATATCTTGTAAACAAAGTGGATGATGTTTGTGATTCATGATTAGTTTTGGATCATGAAATCTTGCAATTTAGTTTTGTTTTAATATTATGACTTGCTAGATAAGAATTATTGTGGCAAATGAACTTGGTGAGACAAGTGATTTCATGTTTTTCTCTTAGTTAATTAGTTTTTTATTATGTAATGACTTTGCATTCAAGCATGGTCATGTTGGTGATGAGCAATTTCAAGAAGAGAAACATAATTAATTGGGGCATTATCTCGGTTTTCATTAGACTTAAGTAATGAAAAGCCAAATGACATGAATGTCCATGTCATATCTCCAAAAATATCCATGACAAAGACACTGATTTTCAAGAGGATGACATTCTTCCCACCAATTTTATGGCAAGGTCAACTCTAAAACCACACACATAGAGTGAACCTATCAACATGGATACAAACTTGCCACACCTTGGGGTTTAAAATTGGTCTCATGGTGAAGCAATTGTAGAAAAAGCAGAAGATGGAAAAGGATAACAAACAAAAGTTTGCAAGAAGACCAGAAGACCTAATGGTGAATGAAACAAATATGGTGGATTTATTGCCAAAAAAAGAATTGAGGAATGGTCATGGCACTAGAGGAAATGAACATGGCTCTTGTAACAACAATCCTCCTACTAACAATGGCAAGCCAATTGTTATGACCCAATTACCTCAAAGATGAGAACTAAAGATTCAAGTCCCATATCTATTCTACAATATGCAACAATTGCTACAAGTTTTGAAAATGATAATGAAAATGCAAGCTCTCAAACTTCTTTTGAATTGTTGCCCACAATAAAAGGCAATAATTTAAAGTTTTCACAAGGAGTGGAAACATCAAAGTGTCCAAGGAAATCAAAACCCATGAATTTGACAATGTGTTAAATTTATTGGTGGAATCAAGCAAAAAAAAAAAACCAAAGCACATAGGATGGCTGATTAATGGAATACCATTTGAAACATACATGGAGAATCCAAATGAGGTTTTGGAACATGTTGAGCTTCAATTGCAAATATATTTGGAGGATGGGAGATAATAAGATTTGATTCCAAAAATAAATGGTCAAGTAGATTCCATGGGGGAGTTGTTGGAACTAGTTTGAATTATGCAATCCATGTATAGTAAATGAACCAATCTATATAACTTTCATTACAATTTGTTCCTTCAATTTTCCTTTGTGTCAAAAAATGTACAATCTATCCATAAGTTTTTTAAGAGGATGTTGTTACAAGATGAACTAAGATTGATGATCTTCTCTTGCATTAGAATAATCATTTATTGCTTTGATGTGTGTGGTCAATCGTTATATCATTTAAATCTATTTGGTCATCCCAACCCAACCACGTAAGATTTTGTGAGCACAATTGTTTTGTGGAAGTGTATACACTGGATATTCTAATGCACTAATGTCATAACTTTGATGTTATTTTTTAAGATCAGTTTAATTTACCAATTTACCTTTTTGTTCAAATTCAAAGTGCCTATTTTCCAAGGTTAAATCTTGCATAAAATTTAGATATCCTAATGAATTATAATGATGACTACTAATGCCATAAAAATGAATAATATTTACTTATTTTCTCAAATCACCTTATGTTGTCACAATGAATCATATATTACAAAATTCCCATCCCAATATTTGATAATGGAAATTGTGGGAAAATCATTTTTTCATGAATTCATGTTTTTTGGACACAAATGTTGTGCATCTAAAACACGTATGATACACATATAAATAGGATGAAATGTTTTCAAGTGGTTGAAAACATTTCATCCTATTTATATGTGTATCATACATGTTTTAAATGGATAACATACATGAGCAAAAAATAAGAACCCATGAAAAAACAGATTTGGTGCAAATTTTGAACAAACCTATGAAACCAATAAGTTTATGATGTATGGACATTCAATTGAGCTTTGATCTTCTTCAACTTGTAGGAAGCTAACCAAATCATTATTAGTTTCTTAACATGTTCCATCATCATTAATTCCCCAATGTTTCATGTGTATGGAGGAGTTTTCAACTAGAGGAGGAAAACATTTCTAGTCTCTTTGGTTGTGACATGGCATTAAGTACATTTTATTCAAGCATTGAAAAGGGAAAGATAACCTATTTCTTCAAAGGGTTTTAAAGTTTGAACATTATTCTTTTTTCTTAAAATTATCAACATCAAATTACACAAATTATTTTATTTTATTCTTACCCAAATATGTCATTTTCACATGCAATGCCCATTGATAAAAAATATGAACATGGTAGAGCCATCACATGAAACACACCTTGTTTACTTGGGATTTGTTTGACAATCAGAATTTTTTGGAAAAATGTGTGTTTTTAAATGTAAATTTGACTAATTTTTCTATTTATTGGAAAAAAATTGCCAACTTTTCAATAGCACAAAATTGAAAGGAAAAAAAAACCCCCCGTCACCATATATATGTATTTAGCTTATTTTACATGTAAATTTGAATAATTTAATATCACAAAATTGAAAAACAAACCTTCACCTATATCTATATTCAATTCCTTTTACATGTAAATTTGACTAGTTTTGCTAATTTCTTAGGAAAATTTACCAAAATTTCAGTTTCACAAAATTGAACAAAAAACCTTCACCTTATATGTGTACTCAATTCATTTTACACATTATTGGTCCATTATCAACTCGGACGTTCCTATGCACAACCAATGACAATCAACATTTTTTTCTTATGTTTCCATATGGTTTCCAATAATTCATCATTATTTATGTCAATGTCAAATTTAATTTGAATTAATATAAATATCATGAAAAAAGTTCATGTTAATTTGTCTTTTCATATCCATGTTGGTGGGGGGAAAGGAATGTTGTAATTATTAAGAAGAAATGAGATAGTTAAGCTTGGAAATCAAGTAGGTATGAATTGCCTCTAGAATCATCTTTAGAATTTTAAGAAAATTCTAGGGACAACCATTTGAAAGATTATGCAAAATCAATTGTCTAAGGACACTCATATGAAGGATTGTCCAAAACCTCCCATATACCAATTCCTTGAAATTCTTTCATCGCTAGAATTCTTTTTTGTTTACTTGGTTGTGTTTCAACAAAAAATGTTAAATGGAAAAACATGTTTTTTCCTATAGTAAATTCGACTAATTTTGTTAATTTGTTGGAAAAAGTCACCAAAATTTCAATATCTTTAAATTGAAAAACAAAAACAAAAACAAAAACAAAAACAAAAAAAAAAAAACTCACCCTATATATGTACTCAACTCATTTTACCTGTTAATTGGTCCATTGTTTATTCATGTTTGTTTACTTGGTTTGTACACATAATTTGCCAAGGCCTACTTAGTCCATAGCATAAAGGGTGAATTTCACAAGGTAATTTTGTACAGCAACCAGTTCTACCATATAGTAGGGTCAATTAACCAGCAAAAAATGGCCACTGAGGTCCTTTACACAAAAGGAAATGCTACCAAAATCTAGTGTTTTCTATATATGTGTGAAAACAAGTCTTTATTTCTTTGTTTAGATTTAATAATGTCCTAACCCATGAAAGGTAAATGAAGTGCTTTTAGGGAGTCCAACTAGACACCACCTAAGCTAATCTTTAAAGAACTAAAGTATTGTGCATAAGCATATTAACCAAAGTTGTAAGCTGATTTGTTTCTTCTCAATTGTTTTTTTGTTCTACTGGTGTATAAGGATGCAAATGAAATTATAACTAACCTGATGATTTAGAGTTGAAAATAAGCAATCAAATATTACTTGTGAATAACTTCACTATTTTATGTTTATTAAAAGAGTATGTGAAAAGATTACAATTTATTGCAAATTTTTAAACAATCTATGCATTATTTGTGAATTTAAAATGCTACAAACGAGTGGGTTCATAAGAACCAATTGTACTCTAACTCTGATTTTTTTCTCAAAAAATTGGAACTAGTGGTTCTTTGATTCTAAACTTTTTAAAGAACCAAAACCCTCAATTATTTAAAAAATCAGATAACCACCCAAAGATTAGTAACTTCATGAGCATCCAAACATGAAGGGCACATGGATTCTTTATTATTCATTTCATTTGTCTATCCACATGGATGGGATGTCGAGTATTTTCTTAGTCTTCAAATAGGTTGTTGATGGTTGTTTTGTTTTCCCTCCTAAACAAACCCAAACCCAATATGCAACTCCCAAAGCATACAATCGCATGTATATCAAATACCATGAAAACAATGTCAATTTTTCTCAAGTAGGCTGACTAAAAAGGAAGAAATAGGAATTGAACAAGCTAGGTTGTGTAATCCATGTTTTCATAGCCAGATGAACAAACTAACATGTGAATAGGGTTGTCATATTTGTTTGGGTGCATCCTTTGTTTTTTATAAACTTTACAAAAGTTAGCCTTTGCAACCCCATGTATAAAGTTACAACACTAGCAAAACTAATAACAATAATCGTGTTAAATATACAATATTTCCCTACAATACATCAAAGTTTTTAAAAGGGGCAAACAGTTTATCACTATCAAAAAAGACTAACTAGACCTTGGATGGTTGGCCCCTTTTAGGGTTGTGACATCCAATTGTGACAAGCTGTTAGGGTTTAGGGTGTAGTCAACCTCGAACCCTAACAGCTGATCACAAATACTAGACTTTGTATAGGACTCTTGGTGATAGAGGTGTTCTCTGCTGGCTGATGTAAAGTAGTAACTAGTTTTGGTTCGCACGAATGCCATCAAGGACCGCGTAGCGCAGTGGATTAGCGCGCCTGACTTCGGATCAGGAGGCCGTGGGTTCGAATCCCACCGTGGTCGGTCTAACCGGGGGTTCCTGCACTTGTCACGAGTAATGAATGGTACTAGTGGTCTTGTATTTCCGGCTTTTGCGGTTTCCAATTTTGAGAAGCACATTCACTCGTATGTTTTTTACCCAAGGCCTCTCAAAAGAGGATTAAGGTTTACCCATCTACCTACTCACCTATAAATTAAAAATGTGCTATTCTCATCCCCACCCACCTACCCGCCCTTCCACCGTCCTACCTATCAGCACTTTAAATAGGTACCTACCAAACCCCACCTACATGGCTACACCTACTTACATGGTTGCCATTCCAATAGACCCCCAATGGTCGACAATGATGAGGAAAGAATAAAATGAAGGTATTACACGAAGCCTTGCTTTTGTTCACTTTAACAAATAAATAAGGGGGCAAATAAAGTATTTGACACCCCCTATATAAGGGGTATTGCAAGCTCTGTTCAAATAGTGTTTACCATGGGGGTATTGTAAACCAAGTGGATAATCAAAACAATATGGGACTCTAGTTCAATTTAAACGCATTTAATGCATGTTGTATTCAGGTTCGTAAAACAAAATATTCAATGAACATGCAATACCTCATTCTAGGTATCCCTAAAATAGTTTGGGCTCCATATTATATCTTTTCGACAATTGAAAGGGTATTGCATAGCCCTAGCAAAATCTATAAGGAATCTAGTTCATTGGGCTACACAGTAAACACCAAGGCTAAATTATTTTGGTCCATGTTATTATAAAGGTAATGTTCATGCCCAAAAATACCCAATGAACGTGCATTACCCTTCTCATGGTATCCCAGAAATACATTGGGTTCCATAACGTATTTTTTGACACACGAGGCAATATTGTGTAGCCTTACCAAAACTAACAAAGAAACCAATACCTTCATTAGGGTATTCTATAATTAAAAACCAAGGGTCTACGCTTTTGGAGGGGTATTATTCACGCCCAAAACTATTTTGTACACTTGCATTACCCCTCGCAAGGCATCCTAGAAATACATTAGGTTCCATAACTTTAAACATGGAAGGGTATTGCATAGCCCTACCAAAACCTCTAAGCAAAACAATATCTTGTTTGGGGTATTTACTAAACACCATTGGTTAAATTATTTTGGTTTAAACTATCAAAGGGGTATTGTTTATGGCAAGGAATACTCAATGCACATGAAGTATTCAATAATTAACCACCATGGGTCTACATTATTGGAAGGGTATTATTCATGTTCAAAACTACACAACACACTTGCAATACCCTACATAGGTTTTCCCATAAATACATTAAGGTCCATAACATATATTTTCAAACTTGGAGGGGTAATGCATAGCCCTACCAACATGGGCTAAATTATTTTGGTTTAGACTATCAAAGGGGTATTGCTCATGCACAAGAATATTTGATGCACATGCATTACCCCTTTTAGGGTATCCCAAAAATCATTTAAGTTCCATAACATATCTTTTGAAATTTGCAAGGGTATTGCATAGCCACATCAAAACCTAAAAGGAAAGCAATACTTGCATCATATTGTGATAATATCTTAAACCATGAAACAAAAGGATTTTTTTTAAAATACTTATTCCATGTTCAATGTATCATGCCCTACATGTTGATTCAAGTAAATGAGGGTATTGCAAAAAAAATCACATTGATGGTAAAAGGTCACTTGAACAAAGTTATGGAATTTAAGTGTAATATTTGCAGCATCATGGGATATTTGCATTCACCATGAAACATAAAAATATTTTTTAAATACTTGATTCCCCACTAATATATCATGAAATTCATGTTTTAAAAATTATTTATTCACCTTACAATATGATTTAACATATATAAAAACGAACATAATGCAAAACCGGTCACATTGATGGTACAAGGGTTTAGGGTTTAATGTAAACTTTACTATTTAATGTTAGAATTCAGAGTTTGTTAAAATCAAAAAATTAAAAATTTATGTTTAACATTTTTTCAATGATGTACATATTTATGTTTTTCCCTCTTAAAGTTGTAAACTCATTTTTAAAAATAAAAACATAAAGTTTCTAATTTAATAAAATTTTAATCCATGTTTTAAAGAATTAATTAAAGCACATTATTATTATTTTTATTGGTTCACATAATAATAAAAATGGTCTCTCCCATATATTAATCCTATGTATGATTGAAATTTTATTTAAATTTTTTTGAACATATAATAAAAAATTTAGCCTAAAATAATTATATAATAGGTCGGTAATATTTTATATTTTATGATGATGTAACTTATGTAATTATTTTTTTAATGATGTATAATATTTGGTTTAAATATATTTATAACATATTGAGTAATCCATTATATATAATTAATGATATTATGTAATTACATTTTTGATTCATTTTAATACATATAAATGTCTTCATATTTATTTTTAAAAGGATAAGAATTGATTATATATATAATTTAAATTATATATAAACCCATGGTTATGTATAGTGCAATTTTTTTTTAAATTTTTAATTTTAATGAAAATTTTAAAATTCCAAAAGATAAGTTATTAACATTGTATATTTTATTAATGCATGTAATTGAATATTATTTCTATGTAAACTGAAATATTTTAATTGAAGTTTGAAATATAAGTTACTAATATTATGTAAATTTAGTCTTTGTAAATTAATTTTATGTATAATTTAATTTACAATTTACTAAATGATATACTTAGTTTATTAATGTGTGAAATTATATATATTTGCATTTTTAGAGATATAATATTTGCATAATTATTTTGACTTGGTAAAAATTTAATTAAACATTTGATGGAAGAGGAAGGTGAGGCAAAGGTGGGGTATTCTTTAAAGGTGCATCCTTCAAATGAGGCTTCTAGAACCTTGAAATTTCTTCCAATTGTGGTTGTTTAAAATTTGTGTTCCAAATGCTTTAAAAATAACAATTGAGTTTGTTAGTTGGGCTATGGTATGTAATAATTATGTAATGGATGCAGTGTGATTTTACCCAAGATCCACTATTTAAATCCTTGCATTTATGATGATTATAAACTAAGATATTATCAACTTATAAAAAATTAAACCCGAAATAATTTCTTAGTCATAGTTTTGTCTCCATTTTCAGTGGTAGTCATGATACATGAATTTTTTTAGAAATCATCTTCACATTGAAGGCATTGGCAATGCCATGGTTAGTATGTGTAACATTAAATGTGCAATCCCAATTTAGAGAGTTTTTGAAAACCCAAGTTTGGGTCAAATTTTGTAATTTTTTTTTTTTTTTTCGTTGTGCCTTTCCTTGAGTACCTAATGATATGTTATGACTTCATGAAAACTAAATTTAAACATGTAAATTGAAACAATAAGTAAGTCTTAAAACCTTTCAAAATCATTTGCCTAATCAATTGACTCAAAAGCAAAACATTATCACACCATATCCCTTGCAAATTTTACAACAACAAAATTAAGGTATTAACATCATCAATGGCCATAATTAGTGAGTTGTAGTCCAAATGAGGTGTGAATAAAATTCTTCAAGTATAATTGCAAATTTTCAAAATGAAAAGTGAAAATAATGCACCATGAAATCAATATATAAATTATATAAGTTGTTATTTCAATATGAGGCTTTGGAATTTTATAACAAAGTACTAGCAGTGAAGATTTATAATCTATACTAGATGTAACCTATGGCTCTTCCACATTAGGTAATGTCCCACATTAGTTGCACAATGAACACACAATTGTCATATTTTTTCTAACTAGCAATCAAACAAGAAGGAAATTGCCTACTCTCTAGTTTGTTGGAGATTCTTTACCCATCAAACTAACAATATATTCAAAATGGAATTCTTTTTAACCATATGATGATGAAGTGCAACAACAATGTTGTAAGCAAATGCCTGATTTGGTGACAACAATATAGACAAGCTTCAGATAATCCTTCAAGCACCCATATGCAAGCACTTGGATAACACATTCAACAAGCCAAAATTCTCTTTGTAATGGAAGACTAGAGTGTGCTTTAGAAGAGCATGGGAATGCTCTTGTAAATCATAGGGCAAAGGAGGTACACTCTCCATGTCCCACCACACCACTATCATTGCAACAATAGAAAGAAACAACAAAATATAAATAACTTCCATAATGTTCTAAAGATGATAGCTGATTGCAAAGAGTTAGTGTTCGAATTGTTGTTTGTTCACAAAGGAGGGTTTGCTTTTGGAAGCTTTCGAAAAACCTTCAAATCTCATTTTGGGTATGATTTGGACTAAAAAATAATTGGGAATGAGAATGTTCATAAGTTCTCAAAAGCCATGCTAGAATTTGTGTGAATTCAAAAACTTTGTGAGGGCCAAGTTCTTATGCAATGCTCTCAACAACTTGAGAAGTTGAACATGATTTGACCATGCAATTCCTTATGTAAATTGAATCCACCAAAGAGTTAAACAACACTACAAATATTGGCATTAAATGACTACTACATAAAGCACGATGATGTTGAATCCTTTAAATCTCGTTGAACACAACAATGATTATGTTGTGAATGAAACTAGCTTAAGATGCCCACCACCATGATCATCAAATCGATGCTTTGATAAAAAATGGAATAGATTCTCTAATAGAATACCCAAGCATCAAGTAGCTAGTGAAATGGCCGGTAGAAATCATGTCCTTCATGCATATGATATGTATGTTACCTCATGTGATTAGACTTGTCTATGATGATCAAAGACTAGTACTAAGACCATTTTGGACATTGGGTGAATGTGCCCAAGTTCCATTTTCATGCATCCCAACTCCAAGTGGTTTTTCCTTTTCAAATACCCTTGATTTAGTGATGTCATCATCCTACCCTAATTGAACATAATCAAGTTATTGCCTTGGTCTTTGGCTTGATAAACCTCTAAGGATTGCCTTTTCAAAACTAAATTCATCACAGAAATGAACACCAAAACAACATTTAAACAAGAATAAACATTAGATGTTCCCCCTTCTTCAAGCAATGGTCCATTGCAAATGCTTTCTAATGATCATAGAATTTGGTATTGCATAAGGTCACTTGCCAACTACAATTGTTGTCTCCTCCTGGTAAAGTTAGGACCTCTTGCATTGTTGAGTTATGTTACCTCCAAAGTGCAATTAAAATTTCTTGCAACATAATCATTAATCAATATTACCAAGTAAGCCATAGTCATCTTTCATCAACCCTAGCATCAACAAAATCATCCTTGTTGTTTTCCTTTTTTTGGAACATTAAAAAAAAATCCTTTGATAAGAACCTTAATTTCCTTCATTCAAGGTTTAGGGTTTAAGGTTCAGGAATCAAGGTTTTAATTGAATTTTGAAATATAAATACTTAATATTATGTACATTTAGTCAATGTGTTTTCTTACCTCTATGTAAAATAAATTTTATTTTACAATATATCAAATAATGATATACTTAATTAATTAATGTGTGGATTTATTATTATTTTTACATTCTTATACATATAATATTTTAATGATATTATATGTTAGAAATTTTAAGTAAACATCAAATATAGTTGAAAAACATTTTCAAACTCATAAATGGTAAGAATCATTTAATGGACCAATGCAAAATTGTTCTATATGTAAATGGGGGTATTGCAATATTTGCCATATTAATGGTATAAAATTTATTTCAACAAAGTTTTGAAGTGTAATTTCAATACCTTCATTTTTGTGATATTTTCATTGTTTTTTACCATCAATGTGACCAACTTGATAATACTTTTATTTGTATCATGGTTTAGGATATTGTCACAATATGGTGTAAGTATTGTATTCCTTTTAAATTTTGGTAAGGCTATGCAATACCCTTCAAAGTTTCATGGTGAATGCAAATATCCCAAGCTGATACATGTATCACATTTAAATTCCATAACTTTGTTCAAGTGACATTTTACCATCAACGTGAAAAACTTTGCAATACCCCCATTTACTTGAATTAATATGTTTGGCATGATATAGTGAGCATGTAATAAGTATCTTTAAAAAGATTTTTTAATTTCATGGTTTATGATATTATTGCAAAAATGATGTAGGTATTTATGTCCTTCTAAGTTTTGCTAAGGCTATGCAATACCTTTCCAAATTCCAAAAGATATGTTATGGAACCCAAAGGTTTTATGTGTCGCAACCCTAGCCTTAGGCTTGCGACCAAGGAAAAGGGCTTGCAAGGTTGCAAGCCAAGAAGGAAGCTCGGGAGTCATACCGCATGCTCCTGGGAGTGTACGAAAATGTGAGGGAATGAACCCTCACACTCCGAAGGTAACTCCCACCTTAGGAGATGGAGTTCCAGTGGATTCCCGAATTTTCAAAGGGCGATTGTAGGCCACAAAACTCAATGGCTTGACAAGTTCCTTATAGCATGAGAAAGCTCTTGGAACATATATGTCTAAAATGGACTTGCATGGGTATTTGGACATCTGAAACACAAGTTATGGTCAAAAGAAGGGTCGGGAGTCAAATTGAGTAAAAGTCGGGAATCGACCTAGTTTCGTTGCATGCAGGTGGCGTGCGACATACTGTTGAAAAGCTCTCAACAAGGGCTACAACTTTGCCTTAGACCTCATGTCAATCGAAGGTTTGAATGCAAAGTTATGGGGCCCCAAAGTCATGAAAGACCTAACTTTAGCAATTTCGGGACTCCCAAGTGGGAGTTCCGGGACAAAATGCCATTTGGATGTGGGCCTCATGGAGAGGCACAGAGTATACTATAAGGGAGAAGGTGATCGCTTCCCCCAAGTCGAGGTCGTGGTGAATCTTGTGAGTCCAAGTTGCTTTTGGCTCGTCCTAACACCAAAAGTGTTTCAACTATGCATTAACCACCTTGTGTTTGGTTTTGTGCATGCCCATGTGCGTAGTTGATGCTTGTCACTTTTCCTAGTCTCATCCCGGAACTCCAGCACGCCCTTCTATCCCCCCCCCAAAGTGTTAAGAATTAGGGAGCGTGCCCCGACTCCTTGTTTTTCCGCTATTTTCAATTTAGACTCACACTTGAATCCATTAAGGAACTTGGGAGTGCGTCATTATGGGATACCCAAATAGGGGTAATGCATGTGAATTGAGTAGTTCTAGGCACAAACAATATCCCTCTAATAACTTGAACTAAAATATTTGAGCCCATGTTGTTTGTAGATTACCCCAAAAATGGTAATATTTTTCTTATAAGTTTTGGCATGGCTCTATAATACCCCTTCAAGTTTCAATAGATATGCGATGGAGCCCCCAAAAGATTTTTAATATACCGTAACAGACGTATTGCACATGCATTGAGTAGTTTTGGGCATAAGCAATACCCCTTTAATAATCTGGACCAAAACAATTTAATCCATAGTGTTTATAGAATATTTTCATGAAGGTATTGCATTCATTCTAGAGGTTTTGTTAGGGTTATGCAATACCCCTCTAGGATTCTTTAAATATGTTATGGAGTCCAAAGGATTTCTAATATACCTTAATAGGGGTATTGCACGTGCATTGAATAATTATAAGCATAAGCAATACCCCTCCAATAACCTGGACCAAAATAATTCAATCCATGGTGTTTATATAATACCCTCTTAAGGGTATTACTTTCCTTTTAAGTTTGAACTTCTAATTTTTGGGGGTAAATAATTTTTTTTGGTTTGAATGTAAGACTATAATCATTTTTTTGATCATTTTATCAAGCATACATATAAGAATATGTGATAATGTATTTCTAACTATGAACACAAGATGGTGTAAAATGAAAGTAAAATGCCTTTAATTTTTGTGACATGTGTCACAAAAATGTGCAAAAAATGCCCAAGTTTAGAACAACCCCAACCTAAATTGGGGAACATGTCATAATGGTAAATATGTGGTTGATTCACAAATAAATTGTTACCTTAAATCATAAAGACCAAAACAACACCTTAATCAAAAGTGGGGTAAATTATGGGTTAAACTAATCTATTCACTACTGGAGGGGGATGGGATCCCATTGGCCCTCATGTATTGCATTGATGCAACCTCTGCACCATGGGCGTGCCGTTATGTAAATACCTCGCAATTAGCCAATGTTGTGTCCATAACATCAACCATAAACACTTCCCTAATGGTGCTTCAAACCTTACAACAAATAACGTAATATAATAAATATTACATACAAAACCTAAATTTTGGAATTCAAATAAAATTGAAATTGTTAAAAATTTATTGACCATGAATCATTTCTGAATCATGGTATTGCATAAGGAGGCCAATCTCTTTACGTTGGATCATATTATTCGATGCAGATTTCCAATCGTGTTCAATCCAAGCACCTTTGAATGCCTTTGCATACCTTGTTTGAATTGCTCGAATCACAAATGCAAGGTCCTCATTATGCTCTAGCTCGGCATGCACATTGAAGGGGATGGCCCCCACACCCCATGCAATCATGCCAAGAAGCTAAAAGAATGTGGCTAAAGGTTAGTTTAACAAGTGTGGGTTTAAGAACTTCAAGTGTGTATTACAAATCAACTTGGACCTTATCCCACTCCATGTTTGTATGCCTTCTAGTCCTAGTAATTACGTTATGTTGATTATGCCAAAATTGGGCCAAAAGGTTGCTCAAATCCCACACATTCATGGACGCATGATATTGATGCCTTGGGCCCTCTTCCTAGGTAGATGGGCATTTAGGCTCCATGGTCACATTGTGGTGCGCCCTCAGATGTCGTACCAAGTTGTACTAGGCTATATAGGATGCATAGCACCAATCAACCTTACAAGCAAATTTGGGCCCATCCTTTGCCCAATGACACCTTCTATGGCAACTGGGGGGTGGGGCAACCAAATCTATAAAAATAAACAAATAAATAAATAAAATAAAATAAACCTAATGTGAGACTTAATTTAATGTTCTAGATGAAGGTTATCCCCTAAATAATGAAGGTATTCCATAGATAGATAGAAGATTATAATACATGACGAGGGTATTGCAAAGAAAGATAAAAGAACAAAAACACAAAATGAAGGTATTGTTAAACTTCAATATTGAAATTTGCATAAAATGAAACAAAATCTAAAAGTAACAATATCACCTACAAAACTTAAAAGTATTGCCTATAGACTTAGACCAAAAACAAATATCCCACCCACCTTCTCACATGGAGAAGGAAGGTGGGGGCAAACAAATGTTTAAGGACCATAATTAAGGAAGGTATTATAATCACAAATTTGACAAAAAAAAACCCCACCCATCCTCTCCACTTTAGAGGATGGGTGGGGTAATAAATATAATAAGTGAAATTCAATGGCTATGTCACCTCCATCAATATGTGCATGAGGTTCAATATTCTCATTTGCATTTTCTCGCTCTGATAGTGGACCAGTAAGAACTACATATTATTGGTCCTTTATCATCAAAATAATTCTCTCCAAATCCATTTCAATTTTATCAACATTTCCCTTAAATGTTTCCCCAATGTCTTCACCTACTTCCACTTATTCTTCCTCAACAATTTCACTTGGAACCAATGGAACCACATTTTCAACATTCATTTGTTGTCCCATCACCCCAACCTCTAAATGTCTTCCCTCCCATTCGTGACACCTCCCATGCCATTTATAGTTTTTGTTGAAACTTGTTGATCTACTATAACATTTTTCATTTTTTTTTGAGTTTGCATCTAACAAAAACAAAAACAACACAATATTATTTTAGCTCCTATTTCATTTTCCACTATCTTATTTATAGTAAAAAAATACGAAAAAAAAAACTACCATTAGTTGCAACAAAAAATAAGAAGAATACAATTGTCACAACCCTAGCCTTGGGCTTGTGACCAAGGCAAGGGCTTACGAAGGTGTGGGCCAATAATGAAGCCCGGGAATCACATTTCATGCTCCCGGGACTATAGGAGAATGTGAGGGGATGAATCCCCACACTCCCAAGTGAGCTCCCACTTTAAGAGTTGGAGCCCTGGTGGACTCTTGAATCTTCAGAGGGCGATTGCAAAGGTCAAAATTCATTGGATTGAAAAGTCCTTTATATCATTGAAAAGCTCTTGGAACTTTAATTCCTAAACTAGGCTTGCATTATCCATCTGGGCACTTAAAACATAAGTTATGGCCAAAGAAGGGCCATGAGTTAAACTATCAATTTTACTCCGACCACTAAAATTCGAGAATTGCCCTGATTTATTTATGTGTAAGTGGCATGCCACATACCATTGAAAAGCTCTCAATGGTGGTTAAACCTTTGCTTCATACCTCATTTCAATCGAAGGTCTATATACAAAGCTATGGACCTCCAAAGTTGTGGGAGTCCTAATTTTGGTAATTTTGGGACTCCAACTTGGGAGTCCTAGGACAAAATGACATTTGGGTGTTGGTCTCGTGGCCATGCACAGAAAATACTATAAGGGGAAGGTGGTGGCTTCCCCCAAGTCTAAGCCATGGTGAGTTTTATGAGTTCGTGTTTACTCGTGGCTCATTTGTGCACCAAAAATGTTCTAGCTATGCATTAACTAACTTGTTGTTTGGTTTGTACAAGTCCATGTGAGTAATTGACTTGCTTGTCACTTTCCCTAGTCCCTATTTTGGAGCTCCAACACGCCCCTTTACCCCCAAAATGATACAAACTAAGGAGCGTATCGCAACTTTTCATTCTTCTACTATGTTCACCTTGGATTCACATTTGAATCTATTAAGGAGCTTGGGAATGCGTCATTTTAGTTTTTAGTTCATTTTCCACTCTTTCATTTGTAGTAAAAAATAAGAAAAAGACTACCATTAGCTGTAGCAAAAAACAAGAATAATACAACCACCAGTTGTGCAATGGATGTAAAACAAATGACGACTAGGAATGTAACCATTCTCTATAGGTAGCAAGTGAAGAAAAAAAAAGATGATGATGGGCGATGTTGCGTTTATTATCATCACTCATGGTCATTGTCCTTATAGGCCACACCTTAAAAAAAAAAGAACAAAGATGATGAGCATGATGAACATGCATGTTTTTTGAATGGGAAATAACTAGAACGACGACGACGTTGTTTATCGTCATTATTTGGCGCTTGCTTTAAAACTTGAAAAAGATAATGAATTGTGCTTGTTGTCCTCCTTCACAGTTGCAAAAAATAAATGATGATGAATAATGTTGTTGTTCATTGTGTTACTTGGTTTTTTTGCTCCTACAAGACCATGCTATTATTGTTCGTCGTTGTGGAGAGCAAAAGAATGATGAACATTATTTCCACAACTTAATGATGATGTAACTACTCGTTGTCATTTTCTCACGCCTACAAAGCAATAAAAGAGGATGATGACATCACTATCATCTTTTTCTTCACAACAAAACCACAACACAATGACAACGAGCAGTGTAGTTGTTTGTCATCATTTTTTCACACTTGCAAAACAACAAAAGAGGATGACGACAATATTGTCATCATCGTCTTTGCAATTAAAAAAAAGAAAAAGAAAAAAACGACAACAACACCATTTTCTTCTTCTTTGCAACAAGACCACAACATTATGATGATAAGTAACTACATTGTTCGTCATCATTTTTGCACACTTGCAAAGCAATAAGAGGACAACAACGACACCACGATGGTGCCATCATTATCTACTTCACAACAAAAAAGAAAAGAAGAAGAAGAAGAAGACAATAATGGCACCATTGTCATCTTCTTCTTTGGAGCAAAACCACAACTTAATGACAACGAGCAATGCAACTATTCATTGTCATTTTCTTGTGCCTAAAAATTAACAAAAGAGGACAATGACAGTAGTGTTGTCATTGCAACAAAAAAGAAAAAAAGAAAAGAAAAAAGACAATGACAACATAATTATCTTCTTCACGTCAGCAAGACCATAAAACAATGACAACGAGCAACACAATTGTTCATTGTCATCTCTCGCACGTACAAAACAATAGAAGATAAGGATGATGATGGCATTGTTGTCTTCTTCACAACAAAAGAAAGAAAAAGGAGGAGAAGGGAACTTATAAGAAGAAAAGACAGAAGAATTCAAAAAAAAAGAAAGGAGGAAGAGAAAGGAACTTACTTTCAAGTTCCCACTTTTACCACCACCTTGAAGCTCCTCTTGTTTTCAAGCTCTTGCTGCCACAACATTGAAGCTCCTCTTGTTGGGGCACTCATGAAGCTCCTATGGATAGCATGCTCCTAAAACTTTGAGCTACTCAAGCTCTCTCTAGGTCAGAAGCTTTGGCAGTGGAAGTGAACACAAATGGAGGTGGGTGGGGAGGGGGTCAGCAGGATGAGGGAGGTAGGTGGGTTGGGAGGAAGAAGGCCAGTAGGTGGGTTGGGGTAGGTAGGAGCTTCCCAAAAAGAAACTTGGGGTCAGGGGTAGGCCAAAAAAAAAGTGATAAAAAAACTATTCCCCAGAAAAAAAAAACACTGAGCTAGGAAAAAAAATCTAGCTGGGAAAAAAATGAGCAGAAGAAAAAATAAATTCTGACCAAGTAAACTGACCCCTGTGGGACAGTTTCATCCCATCCATGAAAGCGCAGAACGGGAATGTTTGGATGGTGCACTGGTGAGTGCTGGGTCACTCAAGCCTAGCTACAGTACACATAGCAGTAGCGGTGATTGGTTGAAAGCGTTGAGGAAAAGAAAGGACATGGAAAACCCAGTTTAGCACCAAATTTGCTGCTAAACTGAGTTTGGTGCCCCGTTGAAGCTGAGTGTACTTTTTTTCCCCATTTGTTGGAAATCTCGTCCCGTATGTGACGAAATAGGGGGTTTCGGTGCCGTCTTTGCCTGACTTTACTACGGATAACTTTAATATATAAAAGGAATCCCTGCCCACTTTTCATTTTCTTTTGCTTTCTCAGCCAGGGCCAATCTAAAGATAGTGAAGTTCTGGGTCCCAGACACTCGCAGTGATTGGGGGGAGTACCAAAGAGATTAGGACTCTGCTGGCTCTACTTTCTGCGAGAAGTTGTCAATGGAAGATGCTAAATACCCCTAATGTGCACTGTCCAGGCATCAGTGCAGCACCCACCTGAGTACCATGGTCAAAAAAGTAAAAACCCCCAATTTCCATCTAAATTGCTTCCAAATATCATGAATATCCTATTGCTTTTCACTAAATCAGGCTCTCTGCGTCCAAATCCAACATTCTTGGTGTTTAATTTTGCCATGTAATGACCTTTGAGAGATTTCCGAGTGCATTGGCAGGGCACCTTAAACCTGTATGATTACGCCCAGACAGGGGAGGTCATCTTAAGTTTTTGGGTAGGCTCTTACACATTTCATACAAGCCCATGGTTTTTTCCTTCATGCACATGACAGGTCATTATGCGCAGTAAGGCCCTTGGCTAGGGGCATTATTAGAACTAGTGTGACCCGGGTGCCTTGCCACCCATGAACACGCACCACCCCGGTTTTTGAGGCCATTCAATGAATGAAATTTACCTCACTTTTACAACCATTTCATGCAACATCCATCCATAGTGATGTGTTTGTGGGTTCGTTAGACAACGGTTTTTTTTTCTTTTTTTTTTCTTTTTTTGGGGTGAATTTTTCTGCCACTTTGTGACAAAAAATTTAGGTATGATTCATACAAATGATTTTTGTGAAAAAAAAAGTGACAAAGTGACCACATTTTCAGGGCCAAAAAAAAAAAGAAGAAATCGCCATATTTTCAGAATAGGTTCCAATAGGTCCCCAAAACAAAAATATTTGACGATAAGTGAATTAAGATATTAGTTGGGATCTGGGTTTCAGGACCTCGATAGACGGACACACAGGATCTGGGTTTCAGAACCTCGACAGACGGACAGACAAGATCTGGGTTTTAAGACCTCGACAGATGGACAGTGGGGATCTGGGTTTCAAGACCTCGATAGACGGACAGACGGGATCTGGGTTTCAGGACCTCAACAGACGAACAGACGGGATCTGAGTTTCAAAACCTCGACAGACAGGATCTGGGTTTCAAGACCTCGACGGACGGACGAGACCTCGTTTCTGTCAGGTCGAAATCCGGGTGCGGAAGGGGAGACCCGCTGCTTCACCGGCCTCTCCCTTCACCTAACCCCCCCCCCCCCCCCCCAAAACGCTGTGGCTGCTGGTCGTCAGCTTGGGGCGGTTACAAAGGCCTGAACGCCGGGCCCCGTCACAGACGTTCATCCCAGGCCGGCCCGACCTCATCCCGGGCCCGGTGGGCCTGAACACTGTCGGCCTGAACGCCGGGCCCCGTCGACGTAGTGAAATTAATAGGTTAGGATTCGGGGCTTGGCCTTGGGTAACACCCCTATCCGCAGGTCTGAACTACGACCAAGAGGCCTCACTCGAGAGAAGAGGATGAAGGTACCAACATGGATGGGTTCACCCTGGCCCAGTTTGAGCAGGGTTTGAGTAATGTTCTGCAAAACATTAAAAATATACAATCTGGATCTTGGTCATCCAAATTTGTGAGGTAGGGGAGGTTGGTGATCATCCACAAGAGGAGGACTTAGCCAAATTTGCCTACATGTCAGAGGGAGGATAGTAGAAATGTTTAGGTTTGATGCTATACTTTGACAATACGATACAATCTATTGTCTAAATATGGCGAATTCAAAAAAAATTCTTCATAATGTGGCGATAAAGAGCCATTTTTCCTCCCAAAAACAAAAAAAAAAAAGCCTTCGTACTTGTCGCAAGAAAGCGCCTCTTTTTAGTGCTAAATTTCGCCAAAAAAAAGAATCGCTCATTCTTGGTGTTGTCAATGGCAGGAAGTAGGCTGCTGGTGGGGACCAACTTCCGAATTCCCTGAATTCGTGGGTTCAGACTCGGCAAGGAACAAGCATGACTCTGTAGTGTTGTTGGATTCCATGAGATCAAGAGGTTGCAGAAGAAATTTACCCTAATTTGCTGGTGAGGACTGCTCCGGAGTGCTGTGCGGTTTGCTGTTGCAAGTTTGCTGGCGTTGTATTATTGTTAGGTTAGAAATATTGATTTGTGCATAGCTAGTTGGGTTGGTTGGCGCAGCAGCAGATATGGCGAAGCCAAAAACCATTTATTTGAGGGGAGTGGGCAACACAGAGACCGTATTAGAGTTGAAAAGGAGGATTGTGAAGAAGTCAGGAATTGAATTGTATCAACAAAAGCTCAAGTTTCGGAATAGGGAGCTGGAGGATGCCAGCACACTTGCTTCCAATGGCATCCGTCCTGTAGACGTTGTAACCCTACAAGTATTGGGGAGAACTGGAGCGTGCACATGCGGCGAATGCAAGAGGTTCCGGGAGAAGCTTCAGGTGCTTGTCCAGACTGCAACGGGTAAAACCCTCACGCTGGAAGTGACGCGGGAAGACACGGTGTTGAGTGTCAAGAAACAGATCCAGAAGAGAGAGCGCATTCCTCCTTCACGACAGAGGCTCCTGCTCAAACAACAGGTACTTGAGGACGAATTCATTCTCAACATGTATGATCTCGTAGATGAGGAGGAGAAGGAGGAGGCCGCCACGGGGACCTCGACTCCAATTACAATGCAGTTGATCATCCGGCGCCCACAAGCTGCCAATGTGTTCCAGAGGCTCCTGCACTTGTGCAATGGAAGGCGTCCGTAAGTAAGCAATTCATTGCGTGAAGAACATCAAACCCTAGATTCAGAAACAAGCTTTACACACAAGCCCTAGCTTCTCTCTTGCAGCTGTGAAATCAACTCCACCTACGTATGTCTCACAGGCATGTAGATTCTCAAGCTTGGAAATTTGAAATCTCACAGTGGCTATTGAATTGAACATCATCAGTAGAGATCTCATAAAAGCCTTTTCCATCACCGCAGACATCTTGAGGACAGAAGAAGGTCATAGGAAGATCACAGGATTCATCAATATGGATCTCATAAAGGCTTTCCATTGCTATAGACATCTCAAGTACAGAAGATCATAGGAATTATCATTATGGATCTCATAAAAGCTTTCCATCACTACAGACATCTCCAGTACAGAAAGTCATAGGATTCTATCACAAGTCTATGGAAAGATGAGAGATAGAGGGAAGCCTGGCATCTATTACTGGATGCATGGGAAGACTGAATGTGAAGGTGAACCTCAGTTCCAATGCTAATAATACAGGAGCATACTTTTCATAAAATCTTTTCACTCTGAAATTCACAGAAACTTTTCTCTGGCAATTTCTTAGGGTTGGAATATTACATCATATGTGACCCATGGATTTCATAACCTTGCAAAAAGTGGGTTGAATTTCTTCATTGCTACCTTGTGACACCAAATTACCTTTAGGCAAGTGACTAATCTCAATTTTTCTTCAGCACAAATGCTGTTTTGTTTTTTGATTGATTACAGTTATCATGCACACATGCATTCCTGGTCCATTTTGTGTTTGGAGCTCAGAATATTGAGGTTTTAGTGACCAAGGTTTTGATCTGTGCAAAGAGTACTGAGTGGCATGTCTTTTCAATACTAAAGAATTGCAAACTCTGGCTTTGCAATTTCAGTTTTGTGTCTTTAAACTCAGAGAGAAGACCAACAACAAATTGTCACAATTTTTCTGTAACTCGTAGTTAATAAACTCTCTTGCCAACAAATAAAATTTAAGAACACACAACATACCAAAACTTTATCAACTACATGCCAATTGTGTACCTTGTTCATAGTTCACAGCCTATTGCAAATTTGCACTCTTGGCTCTTAAGATTCTATTTTTTTCTTCTTGGTAGAGCCTTCAACAATGATCAAGAACTGAACAAAATATTAGAGAAGACTTGTTGGGCTTTACTAGAGGGAACTAAACTATGCACAAATTCTGTTGGGAAAATGTCAGAGTCCCTTCCATTTTATTAGGATCGTAATTGTACACATGAGACTTTCTTTCAATTATTGATGTTTGGTTTGAGTCACCCCCTTTTTTTTGTGTGTAAAGGTTGCTTATTAAGATGAGACTAACACATTGTCCGTTCTTCACAACAAAATAGCGAGTGTTTGCAAATTTGGAAGTGGTAATGTTCATGAGGCCTTAAACAAGAGGTTAGTGTTTTAGTGACAATCACCATTTTGGTTGGCATTGCAAAATGAGAACATACTTAGGACCTAGAAAAAGTTACATTGGTTATGGAAACAAGAGTTTGAAGTTTAGAAATTCTTATACCCTTAAAAGTATGAATCAATAGTTGAACAAACATTTTGCCATGTGAAAGAGAAGCAAGTGGCTGATCGTGTTAAACCTCAAAAGTCTCAAGCCCATTGTGTCCCCATGTATAGCATCATGTAAAATGGCATGTACATAAAATCAAATATTCATATTAGGAAACAAACTTGAAGACTTGGAAGATGAATTCGCTGGCTTGTTTACAAATTTGTATCTCATTCTAAAGTCATTGAACTTAGTCAACTTAAAAAGGATAGAAAATTAAATTTCCCATATGAAAAATAAACATTATTTATTTATATAATAAAGATGTAATCAAGATATACATTCAATTTCAGCTCAATAGAAATAGTAAAAGTGAAAATTAGGATTAAATATATAGTCAATAAAGAAGCTTAATTCAATCAATATTTCAATATTTTATATTTTAATAAAAAAAATTACTCAAGGGTACATGAGAGAGTTGATCATTGGTGAGCTCTTGCTCCTTTTCCAATTCTTTTCTTCCAACAACGATATGTGGCAATTCTTGATGTTTGGCACTCTTCCTAAAGTAGTTTGTCCCCTTCCTAATGGAGTTCGTCTTCTTCCTAGTGATATAACTCCTTGAGTTCTACCATCCTCTTCATGGTCTTGTTCATCCCTATCCATGGTAATCATCTTCTTCTTGGTCTTGGTCGTCCCTTTCCTTGAGTTCTACCGCCTTCTTCCCCCTTTGATTGTCCCTTTTTGTGGTAATCATCTTTTTCCTGGTCTTGGTCATCCCTTTCGTCATGATCATCTTTTTGAATTTTGATGCCCTTTTCTTAATCTTGGTTGTCCCCTTTCTGATGATCTTTTCCTTGAGCTTTGATGCCCTCTTCCTAGTCTTCATTGTCCTTTTCTTGGTGATCATCTCCTTGAGCTCTGCCACCCTCTTCCTAATATTGGTTGTCCCCTTCTCGGTGATCATTTCTTTGAACTATCGCCCTCTTCTTGGTCTTGGTGATCCCCTTCTTGGTGATCCTCCTCCTTAAGTTATGTTGTCCTCTTTCCCCCCTTGGTCATCCTCTTTGAGATATGCTGGCCCTTCCTAATGGTCCTTCTCCTTGAACTTTGCTACCTTTTCCTTAGTCTTGGTTGTCCCTTTCTTGGTGATACAACTCCTTGAACTTTGTCATCCTCTTCCTAATCTTATTTGTCCCCTCCTTGTTGGTAATTGTCGTCATGATCCTCCTCCTTGGTGATGATTTTTTTTTTCCTAGTGATTATCCTTGAGCTCAAGCTCCCCGTTCCTATTCAAGCTCCCCCCCCCTCCTTAATGGTAGTCTAAGTCATTGGGAGAGGGGTTGTTGCACCCTTGCTACGACATGCCCTTAGTTCTCATTCAAGCTATTGGCCTTGCTCTTGCTTCCTTTTGAATTTTTATTCCATAGCCAAGGTTAACCCCTCTGTATATTAAAGGATGTGATTTTAACCTAGCTGTAAAGTTATTATGGAACCTATCTCAACCTTATTTTACAGCAATTTTAGACCAATTTGTATTGAATGTTGCCTTTGCTTGCTTGTCTAATAGCCTTTAAGTTGCTCTTTCAACCATAGTAAGGGAATTAATAACTCATTGGGCCCTCTTATCCTCCTTCTTTTCCTTTTTTGTTGTCTTATTGCTTCTATTGCTTCCTTGGCTAAATCTTTTTATTGCAAAATGTTAGAGTACTCACTTGATGTTACTACATATTACTAGCTATAGTCCATTAACAATTATTTCCTTCTTGTTTTCTTTGTTGGCAAATGTGGCAAGGAAAACAAATTTGCAAAAGATACTAACTACTAGGTTGTTACTACAAGATGATAAATTTGTTGCACTTCAATTGTAGGTCCATTTACATCAACGGTAAAATCATATATCATTTATGTTTGCCCATTTTCATTTGTAGCAATAGGGCTCCTAGGTTCCTCCATCTAATACTTCACATTTGATTGTTCATGTTCATTTGTTTATAGAGTTTCAAGCTATTTGTAGTGTTGTTGTTATGTTCATTAGCTATGTAGCGACTCCATCTTTTACCCAGTGTTCTTGTCCATTAATTATATCATCAGAACCTTCATTGTCTTCATTGTTTTCATTTGAGATGTTTGTAAGTGTTGTTGTGTAAATTTAAATGGCCTAGTCTTGTGATCCATTGCCTTTGGATTCAAAGGCCATATTCTTGTAATCGTAAACCCACTCTTGATATTTTTTTGGATAGTGATTGGTCCAAGCTCTTATCTACCCATCTAGCTAATGTGCATTTATCTAGTTCATAATGATTATTCTTGACCATTGCATTGTTTTTTTCTTTCCTAAAAGTAAGTTTGAATGGCTTGAAACAACTTACATTTAGGGGTTGTAGAGCATGAGATGTGTGAGCTTGTAAGGTGACCATATTTAAACCAAATTCATGTGCTTGTGCAATTGCTTCTAATGTAACATGTGATCCATGCCCATTTAAACTAGGAGATGTCTTGGATTGAAAAATCTCACCAATAACTGACTTCTTGAAATTTGACAAAAATTCTTTGAAGAGGAAAAATGTCATCCATGCCTTGGTTTGCATTGCCATACATATCATGCATAATATGATGTCGTCATCCCTAATCTACCCACCTTTGAAGATGTAGAAACCTAATAAGCAATCTCTTGCTTCATTAACAATGCAATTCACCATTAGCCATTCCTTGGAACTTGAATGGTGTTCTAAATTTGATTGGAACCTCTTCTTGCTAATATTTTTGCCCTTGATTGTCACCTTGCTTAGATTCCTATCCCATCTAAATTCCAAAGGTGATCAGGGATATATTTGTGTTATGTACATAATGTTTATAGATTTTGTTAAAAAATGTTACATGATTGATTTCTAAGACCCTATTCTTTGCAAACATCTAATCCTTTAGCAAGTCAAATATTTAGCTCTAAATGTTAACTCTTGAACTAGTACCACCAAGAATTCCTTGGAATTTCATTCTTGAAAGGCCACACTTAGTTTGTGTCAATTTTGCTACTTTCATTTTGAGCTGATGTAAGGTGATTAAAAATCTGCATTCTTACATTCCCAAAATCTAAGCCACAAGTGCTTCATCTTCTTGGTTTGTGAGCACACCTTGTGGCCCTTCTTTTTTTGATATTATTTTCTCATTCAAGTGATTTGAAAGGGATGTGATGTGGTTAATATTTACCCAAACTTGTTAATTTTTTTCAAAGATAGTTGTTTTTTTTCCACTACATCCATTACAACTTCTAATGCATCGGATGTCCATTTCCCTCATTGTGTCAAGTTAGGAACCCTATTTACTCTTATTGGTTTTTTTGCTTGTGTTGGAACTATTGGTGGAATGTTTTACTTATTGGTGGATTGTTGGTCTTGTAGGTTATTTTGTTTTTTACGAGGTACAATGGACATCATGGTGCTAATCCCTTACCTCTTGGACCTAGCCTCTAGCAAGTTGGGGGGTCCAATATGGTCAAATAAGGGATATATTTTTGAACTTCTTGTATGAATCCCAAGACTATTAAAAAATGGGTTAAATTTACATAATGTTCAAGAACATGACTTTCCAAAGATGGGTTATGTTAAAGGTAGAAATTTGTTTTAACACTATGGGTGTTAAGAAACAATAGTACTATCACTAAATGATAATTACTGTCAAACGACAAAATAATCTTAGGAGAAATTTAAAGTGAAAGTGTTTTCTGACGATAGTATTGTCAATATAATGAACTATTTTCATGGGACAAAACAATCAAACATTAATTTTGGGAAGAATTATAATAAAAGTAGTTAGTAACTACAAATAATATCTTAATCTAGTTCATTTAGAAGGGCATCTTAATAACTATTTAAATACTAGTGGTAAATATCCTACTTACCATCTTCTATTTACTAGGGGGTGAATCCATCTAAGTAATGAGTCTAAATGGATAAAGGATGGATGGATTTCCCTTAAGTAGGATATGTGGAAGGAATTAGGATAGGGAAAAATAAAAAGATAAGAAAATTTAGGAAGACAAGGACTCAACCTTTGTGTTGTGAATATTCTTCTTGGGTTCCTTATTTATCTTTTGAAGAAGAGGATTGTGAATCATTCCTATGTATGATTTTAAATTGAATGTGGTTAGGTGAATACTCTTGGGAAGAAGTGTGTGTGTGTGAAAACCAAAAAAAAAACATGGATTGATATTGTACTTGGTGTTATGTTGTAATGGTTGAAGGTTGTCAAGTGCATTATTTCTTCTTGTTTGTTATTAACCTTTAGGAAGGTAGGGAAAGTAGCTCCTTCTTAGTTGATGTTAACTATTAGTTTTTTACTTTGGTTCTTCTTTTCTTTTACAATGAAAATATTATCTATACTTGTTAATGGAGTATGAAGTTAGACATGTTGTAGGAAGGTAGTTGCCACTAGAAGGTAGTAAATAACTATTGTTTTTAAGGTTTGTAGAGGGTAAAAAACTACTATAAATAGTAGGCAGTAGCTGCAAAGGGTTTGTAGGCAATTGGGGGTTTTTTTTTCAAGTTTGCTGATAATGATATGTGCATGATAATGGTTGTTGCATGATGGTAATTAATGCAGGACAACAACTACAGCATGACGGTAGTAAAATAGAATATAGGTTTCATGTTTTTATTAAGCGACCTTTTTCTTTGATGGTAACTAGGTTATCGAAATCCACAGTTAAACAAGTTAAAAGAGATTTCTACATAGAATTTTTCAAAGTCGCCGCACTCCAAATTGACATATGCAATTGTTGTGTAGGCTATTGGTGTGTACTTGAAACTACAATGCCTTGCAACTTGTTGTAATTTGTGAGAACCAAAGTTATTTGATCTTCTTAGCACTTTAGGAATTATAGATTGTTAGATCTAGTGATAATATAAATACTTGTTGAATTTTTTTTGGTAGAACCTATCTACATCAAATGTTCCTATTCTTGCACCTATTCTTGTAGATGATGATTTTGTGAGTTGATCTTGGACACTTGTTTGTATGCAAAAATCTTGTGAACTATTTGTTTTTTTCACATGTCCTAACCCTTGTTCTGATTCTGGAGTAGCTTCACTCTCATCTCTACTTCATGTAAACATTTTACAACTAGGAAACATAAGTTCTATGGAACTTTGAAGTTCATCTTCTATAATCTTGGATAGTGAGGACATTCTTGCAAAGTGATGCTTAAGAGAAGTTGAGAAGCTTTCTAATTTCTGAAGTGTATCTTTCTAATACGACTTACAAAGTTTGTAATTCTAATTTTGGTGGGAATCTAATGCCATTGTGCAAATGGACATGGTTTCTAGAGTCATTTATTTGTTATCTTTTGGGATGCAAATATTTTGTTTTGTATTAAGTGTCGAGACCTTGTTGGGGCACTTGAAAGATTATTTGTACTCTAAAACCCTAAATATTTTAAACCTTGTTGTAAATGACCCACCAACAAACAACCGTTCCTTGTAAAGTGGGCTGAAATAACCTTGTTTGTTGGGCTGTTGTACACCCTAGACCACTTACTTGGTTCCATCGGTGGGACAATTTGTTTAAAAAAACACACCCCTAAACCCCCACTACCAAACACTTATGTTTGACAAGTTGAATGTTTTTTTATCAATGGTTTGCCACTTACATACGAGTGCATAGCTCATTTGTATAAGTGCAATGTTGGTCTGTGATCACCACCCACATCTTTAATATAAGTGGGGTACAAAGAGTATAAAAATGGCTTTAGTTTGATCCAATGCTGAAAACAAATTTTGTTGTTTGTGTGGGGTAGCAAAAACCACCAAATTTGTTGATTCTTTTCACCGTGTATTCGGCGATAGGGTGAAATCTGCACATACACATGTGTAATGTCAAATTTAATGAGACACAATCCCCCTTGTGTTAAAAAATAAGTCTAGAAATGGGGGCACATTTCTTTTAGTTGAAAAATGCTCTTCCTTAGACAACACATGGTGATGAACCTTCATTTTGAATAGGAACAAACCTTGTCCAAAGAAAGTCTTAGGTGATGATTTTAATTGTGCAATGCATCATTATGCCAAAGTTGATGATGTGTTCCACATGCTTTTATACATATGTGGGCATTGATAATGCATAAATAACCTCAACTCCTTTTTCAAAGACATATATGCAATTGAACCTTTTTCATTGTGAAAGTCACGCATGCTTCTCAACAATAACCCAAAGTAGTGCAACAAATTGTGTTTTTTAGTTAAGGCATATTATTATTTATATATATATATATTTGTCTTGTCCAACTAAAATGTATTTATTCTAATTTGATGTAAATATATTATTGTCCTTTTGTGATTGTTTCAATAATACGTACCTCATGACCAAGGAAGAAATAACTCTGGATTTATGGAATGTACTTTAATAGTTGATTTTTTTTAAAATTTAATATTAAACATCACTTTCAGAATGTGAAAGGTAGGAGTAATGGTAAAGGAGGTGGAGATTGATCAATTTAATAATATTTTTATAAATATAAAGTTTTATAATAAAATTTCAAAATTTACGGAATTTACTCTAATAGTTAAATTAAAATTTTATGATCATTTTGGTTCACTTGTATAAGCAACAAGTAAGAATAATGGCAAAGAAGGTGGAGGTTTATGATCAATTGGTAATCATCTTTATAAAAATAAAATTTATAATCATTAAATATTTTGTGGAATGTACTCCAATAATTAAATAATTTTTTAAATGTTATGCTCATTTCAAAGGGAAATTTTCAAAGTTTATGTGACAAAGAGGTAAAAATAATGATAAAAGAAGTGAAGATTTTGAAGGGGTATGTGAAAAATTCTAAAGGTTTTGCTTTGTCATGGAGGTGGGTAGGGCAGACAAATGAAGTAGCTAGGCTTGGAAGAGGCATTTATTTTAGTTATATGGATGGCATAGATAAATTTAAACTTAAGCTTTGATATTTAAAATTGTCACAACAATTGTATAAGATTAAATAAAATAATTTTGAGTTTGTTAAAATGTTTATAAACATTTGTTTCATATCTGTGTAGGTAGGTAAGGGAAAGGAGTGAAGTAGTTATGAAGAAAAGGTAAAAATAATTGAAATGAAAATTTTGTGAGGAAAAAAAAAACTTTCATGGTAAGGGAGGTGAAGTTTTAAGTTCAAGTTAATGTGCCTTTTCATATCCACTAGTGTGAACTTGGTGCATAATGCACCCGTTGAGCTCCCCCCCGCCCGGTCTTTCCCCGCCATCTACTACAGACCAGCTCCACAGGGAACGAGCAGTGACTAGAAGAATCTTCCAGGCATTGCCCACACAAACAGACAGACACCACTGTTGCTTTTATATCTTACGAGTGTAAGTAACCCGTGGCTACGCCACTCCAGCCACCCCCAAGAAAAGGACGAAGGACCCAAAAAAAACACCTCCCTTCACTCCTCCACCCATCCCCCCCCCTTTGGCCCCCCCCACACAGCACCGCCCCACCCGTGCTGCCCTTCTTGCTGGCCCCCCCCTTGCTGGGATTTTTTTTTGTTATGGGATTCCTAACTGACGCCGGCTCTGCTTAGTGTTAAAACGTAGAACCTCATGTGACACACAGACGGACACACATGTTTGCTTTTATATATTTTATATATAAATTATATATAAAAGCAAACATGGTGTGTGTCCATTTGTGTGTCTGACACGACATTCTGCGTTTTAACACTACATAAAGATGGTAGAACCGACGGTAGTTAGGCAAATTTTCTTTGGCTCAGCAGGGGGGGGGGCAGCATGGGTGGGGCGGTTAGAGTAGGGGGGGGCCAACACGGGTGGGTGGGGGCCACAAGGGGGGGGGACGGGCGTGGGAGTGAAGGGAGGTGTTTTTTTTTTTTTTTTTTGGGGTCCTCCCTCCTTTTCTTGGGGGTGGCTTGAGTGGCGTAGCCACGGGTTACCAACACTCGTCTTCATAATGAACTAAATTTATTTGAATGACATAAGTTATGGAACTATGTGTGAGTAGTTACATAATCTTGTGTCACACGACGTTCTGCGTTTTAACACTATGGCAGAACCGGTGGCAAATAGGAACGAACGAATGACCTTTTTGGATGATGTTTGTCAAAGACACACGCCCACTGGACTTGCTGGCGGCGGTTAGAGCAGGGGGGGTAGCAAGCGGGGGGCCAGCACAGGTGGGGGGGGGGCCAGCGGGGGAGTGAAGGGAGGTGTTTTTTTTCTTTTTTTTTTTCGTTTTTTTTGGGTCCTCCCTCCTTTTCTTGGGGGTGGTTGGAGTGGCGTAGCCACGGGTTACCAACATTCGTATACGATGAAGGGAGGGAATGAGGTAGTTAAGGCTAATCTACTATATTAATTGCCTTGTCTGTCCGTCCGTCCAGGTCTCGAAACCGAGGTCCTGAAACCAAGGTCCGAAACTGGGTTTCAGGACCTCGACGGACAGACGGACATGACCTTTTTTTTTCCCGCCCTTTTCCGACGGGCTGCCCAGGGTTAATACCAGGGTTTTTTTTTTTCCCGGAACTGATAGTTCTGAAATTTTCAAACCGGCGGGTATGTAATCCCCCCCCCCCTTTTCCCCACATTGGTTAATACTAGGGTTTTTTTTTTTTTTTTTTTGGGGGCAAATTTCTCAAGTAGGTCCATTGGCGAGGATCTCGAGCACTAATGATGACGGTCCTACTCAGGCTATAGCTTTTTTAAAAAATAAAAAATATGGCGAATTTAGTGAAACAATGCAGGCGTGCCTCATAGTGACCGAAGGTCGCGGGTACCCACTAGTAATAATAATTGCACCAAATAACATAATTAGATCACTTGGGTATCATGTTGCTTTGCACTACCAGTGATGTTGGATTGATGAGAATGATGTGTTGATTTTGCTATATTTAATATTGATTATAACAAATCAATAAGAAAATTTGAAAACTTTAATCAATTTTTGAAATAAGAATTAAATGAAAATTTTGCAAGTTCAAATGCAATTAAAAATTTAAGGGTGCACTATCAATTTAAGTTTTTGCATTCACCCTTTATTAAAAGAAAAAAAAAAAAGACGTGCAATATTTTTATTTACAATTTCTGAGGCCACCCCATCCCCAAGCACATATACACACTTTCTTTTTTTCACTATTTGATGTGTTTCCAAATTAGGTATGGGGTTTGTAATCAAAATGCATAAGAATTGTAGGTGTGGCACCATGATATCTCAAAGTGTGTGACATACGATCGATAATGGTTGCAAAACCATATGGATTGTGTTAAACTTTTTTAAAAAGTTGCAAGGTACAAATGGATATCATGAGGTTGCCAACCAAAGGGTTGATGTTTGGAAATGTTGGTTCTTGTCAATCTCCATAGGGCTATAAGTGCACTAAATATTAACATGGTGTTATTTGAATAGGATGAATGTTTGGAACTTGACATGGGTACTTTGGAAATGAACAAATGTATCTATTGTTTATAGTGTTTCGTAGATCTAATCACATTTGTGGTACAATATATCTTGATTGTTCTAGTTTAATTCCAAATGTTATATCTATTGCATATGCTATTGTGAAAAAACCACATGATGAATTATGTGTTTGTTGCATGATATTTGTGTACTTGTATAACAGATTTTCAAACCATATTAATTTTTGGAGTAATTATATGGTGTCACTGGGTTATGTTGTTATGATTGGTCTTTTTTAATCATATATTGTGCAATGTGAACAAGGTGTGGATGTGTGTATTTCAATCAATATCCAATGATTATTGTTACTGAAAATGTGTCAAGGGGTTTAATTTATAATTCTATTGATTCTTCCTATGATTGCATAGGTATGTTGTTCATACTTGATTGATTGTAGTTTGTTGATATGTAACATTTGCATAACAGTTCCCATGTGTTGATCATTCAACCATCCATTTTGATGAAGTCAAATGGTTTCATCTTCTTTTGTTAATTGAGATTCTTCATGCCAATAATGTATGACATTCTCATCAGTCGTAACATCATCCAATTCATCATTTATTTCAATAGTTTTTTCAATTTTGTTTTCAAACAACTTATGTTGAACATGTGCACTTCTTTTTACTGAATTATCATGATGGATGGGTGTGTTTATTTGGTTAATGTTTGGTTCCAAAATAGATTTTGTCATTTTTAATAACATTTTTTTGAAACTAGTTTTATGTATGTCTTGTATAGTAATATCTCGTAAAATCACAATCCTATCTAAAGAATGTAAATGTGATAGTGTTACATAAATGTTGTCCATATTTAATTGCACATGTTTGGTGGTTGACAAAGGTCTATTATCAAGAGCTTACTGTCTTTTCCAAAAACTCTATGAATTTACCATTTTCTGTTCTTTTACTACTTATATTTAAAATTGTATTGTGACTTCAGAATGTAACACAACTATGATTCAATCAAAATTTGAATAGGGTTGTATTGTCAATTTATAATTTTGCAGTTGGCAGAAGTTGAAGTTGAAGTTGAAGAGCTTGAACAGCATGATGGGTTCCATGATCATGCCTGATAGTCCTACAATGCCCCCTGCTTCACCAATCAAAGCCTTCCTTAAACTGCCAGAGATAGCACAACTCAGCAACAGAAGACATTTGGAATTGGTGCAATGCTTTGTCAAACCACCTCAAGCCACAACACTGGCCATACAAAGAGCTTTTGTTGACCTGGAAGAAACTGAGGAGGCACATAAGTGCAAGAATTTCCTAAATGCCCCTCACTTTTCAATTGTCTCTGCTAACAGTTGTTGGATTTGAGCCACACTATTGGTCCATACTTAAAACTGGTTATGAATTTCAATAGTCTCAACATTCACTCAGTTTCCAAAATAACTCTGTATCTACATGAGAAGAAAGAGGCAGACCTAAGTGCTACAAATGACAGAGGTATGAAACCGAAAATCTGGGAGGCAGCTCCATGGTTTTCAGTGGCACCACATCTGATAATGATGTTGTACTTTGATCATGTTAAAAAGACCACTAGATATGCTACTGTAAACAAGGTAAAATTGATTTAGTGATTGAGAAGCCAGACTACTCACATCACCAATAGTCCATGCAAGAACATACACCATCTTGAAAGCCATTGGCATCCCTCACCATAATGGTGCACCCAACAATTTGGAATTATCATCCAAAAAGACAACTTATGAAACTTGAAGTTGCTATACCTAGCCTACCTCAAGCCTAATAACCTAACCCCTTTCCCCTACCCACTCACATGGACATGAAAAGGAATAATTTTTGAAATTTGGGACAAGTAATGATGAACTATATGGGAACCATAAGGGTTCCATAAGAGAGAAAGAGAAAGGGGGAGGGTGAGGGAGAGGGGTATTTTGTGCAGTTTGGCACCTCGCACTTAAAGCTAAGGGAATTACACTTCTAGAAATATTTTTCCCAATACATTGAAATTTATGGATTTCAAACAAATACCTAATTGTATTATGCAAATTCTTGACAGATGAAAAATCAATTACGGGAGGGAAATTTGAACTTGTTTGTCACATCACAAACATTTTGTTGTTCATTTTGTATGAAAGTAAAGATCAGAAGGTCAGTTATGGGTGTGGTGTAAATAGTAGTAGAAAGTATGTTGTTATTTCTTTGTACCAAGTGTGTGTTGAGAGAGCAGTGATTGAAATTGAATTGACATGATCAAATTATGGAGAAACTTAACATCTTAATGTCAAATTAAATCCATATGTAATTCATCAACCCTTTTGCAACACAGATAAAAAAGGCTGGAAATTTGGCAAATGGAAAAACGCATAAGCTAGATTTCATGTCGAAATGGCACAGGTGACATCAATTATGGACATGACTGAAGGGCAGCAAGACATATGACTAGGTTGATCCCATCATGCATTGAGATCCAGGGAAGGAAACAAGTTCAAAACAAGGTTATTAGGACTTGATTGTAAATAAGGTTGCGGGATTAAATTAACATTGTAGAGCAAGGTTTGGGATTTCCAATTGAAGTGAATTGTATGCACATGAGTTGGTGCACACAACGTTGGATTTCAAACTCAATTGTGTTATTGTAGTGAATAGAAGTGTTAGTTGGATTTTGAAGTGAAGGTGAGGATTCTGTTACATATCACACAAGCAATTTGCTTCAATGGCAATATATATGAAGCCTAATTTAGCCCAAATGGTTTGTGGGGAACATTGATAGTCATAAGTGACATGATTGGTAGGTGCTTTAAGCTCAGGGTGGCTAGAGGATTGTAGTTGAAATACGTGATGTTGTAGGATGTCACATGGAGGTAAGTAGGTGGATGTGACTTATTTGGAGGGGGGATCGCAGCAGGAGTTACCAGAGTACACTAAGGATTTTGTGAACTTCAGTAAAGGAAGTTGCACTGCTTTATCACTTGTCCAAGCTAATCTTGCAACATATTGCACTTCATTTGATAAGTCTATGGCTTCTTTCACACTCACAAAACTAGAGTTACAAAACAAACAAAAGGTTCTCAAGTTGCAGGTGTGCCCATGTCTTTTCTTCTGATTTTTTTGATTTCACAGAAGTGGCAAAATTACATTTTAAAAAATGACGTTCCAAGCTTTTCTCAAAAAAGAATTTGTAAATCTGGTTTTTGCACAGCCCTCGTTATAAAGAGTACCACTACCCAAGGATCTTTCCATAGTCGTCCTGAGCAGAATGTACAGCCCTAGTTATAAAGAATACCACTACCCAAGGATCCTTTTGTAGTTGTCATGAGTAGAGTGTACAGCCAAGGTTATAAGGAATACCACCACCTAAGATTATTCTGGGGTTGTCATGAGCAGAATGTACAGCCCTGGTTACAGTAGCTACTGTTATAACCAGGAGAAAGTAGCCTCCTACACTATTTCCCATCAATCCAGACTAATTGCAAACTGATCTGTGGACTTTTCATTGGACATTTAACACCTTCAGGCATGTATCTGTCAACAAAAGCTCCCAAGTCACATAGTCAATCTCAGCTGAGACCCACCAAGATACTCAGGAGTACAGTTTCTTGTCCTTCCTGGATAAAATTCCACAGAAAACACAATGCCACATTGTCCACTGGCACCAAAGAAATAGAGAGTCACAGTGATTGTTTATCACTTTCTAACTCTTTGACAGAGATGTCAGTAGATACATTTGATTACAGAATTGTTGTTCTTTTATTTGCTAATTCATGGCAACAAGATCCAGTATTGCGCTCTCATATCATGTGCAAAAACTTTGATGAAAAAATTGCTCACCACACTGTCAAAGGTCAGATGACAGTGGAATGTTTGCACCACTGCATCAATATGTCATTTGCACTGTACACTTTGTCATGGGGCTTTGGGTGCACGATGACATCTCAGCTTGCTCTCCAGATCTCCATACATCACATGCAGCCTGCTTCCCCTTCGTATGCTGCCACAGTTGCTGGCACTCCCACTACCCTCAAGGATTTTCTCAAAAGCTGCAATTCCATCACTCAACTACCCACCTCAAATGGTTCATAGAATTAACTGAGTAATTATCACTTCTCTGAAGTTGATGCTATCACCAAAGATGACCATCTGCATTTTAAGTACCATTTTGATCACATTTTCAGCAAATTCCACCTTTCACTCCCAAACATGTGCTCCAGACTAAATCTGCATTGGGACTGCACACAAACTCCAGATCTGTTCATATGAGCTACATTTCTGATCATATGGGTCCTCAAATATAGATAAGATACACAGGACATGATGGTATCCACATTCATACATTCTTTGCTATGCCAATACCTCGTCATCATTTAGTGCAAACAATTCATAGAAAAAATAGCTTTCTGCCAACCATTGTTCACAATTCTGAAGAAAAGCTCCCAAGAAAGGAGCCTCCAAAGTTTATGATTGACATTATGCTGACATCAGAACTAGCCATGGGGATTAATGTTACCATGGAAAGAGCAGAGTTAAAATACAGAATCTGCCAAACCACATTCCTACTTAGGGCTAGGTTGCCCGGCGCATCCTAGCAGCAAATGCACCATCCATTTGATGTTCATGTGGATATGAACAGAAAAACCCCTCTTCTGAAACCATTGTTGCTGGCACAAAACCTTCCACTGTCTCGATGGTGAACTCCTGCAAAACCAAAACCAAGAACAAGCTAAATTTCAACAAAGGTGACCAAGGCAGCAGGATCATGTCAAAACTATTGTCCATGCTAACCCACAATCAGCAATGTATTTTTTATGTTACAACTTCCTGCAATGAGAGCTATGAAAAAGTTCTGCAACTATTTTCTCTATACACATAGGGTATCATTTAAGAAGCTGCATAAACTGCAGCAATAAGCATGTGAGATAGTTGTCAAAAGGCAATCCCTTTTCAGATTCATCAATTTAGGTTTGGGAACAATACGCTTACGTTACAGCAGCAAATATCCAGTTTTATTGTACATACACTTAACCAGACAGTCATATGTAGAAGATGTGAGGGCACCAGAGGACTATACAGGATGCTTGGAAAGGAAAAAGCCTATACGGTCTGAATTCTCAGCAGGCTCTATGGAGCAAGTGCTGTATACTAGCACCCCACCTGACCTTACCAACCTGCATAGAACAATCCTGAGATCAGTCAATGCAAAAGTATTCATAATACATGACTAGAGCAATAAAAAAAACTATGGAGATGGTGTACTGGAATGCAGACAGAAGCAGGGTCTGAAATGTAACGATGCTGCAGCCTCCAGCAGATCATCTTGTAAGTTTGTCAGTTGCTGCAAGTCTTCAGGCGTCCTCCTCCATCTCAGATCTGCCCTCTGGAAAATGGCAAAACTTACATCCAGCTTCATGCAAAAATGGAAAAGCCACAAAAGTTGCACCTCTCAACCTCAAGAGTAATATTGATAACAATTGGAGCATCTCTCTTGGAAAAACCAAAGGCAGACTCGAGATTGGATGCTATCACTTGGACAGTTTATTGCTTGTGAATAGGCTCTAATTCAGTGCTGAGGAAAGTGTTATTTTACTGGTAAGATTTTCTACCTTGGAAAGAACACCAAGTCCACTGCATGGAGCATCTAGTAGCACACGGTCTGCAGATCTGGCCGCCTTTGCCTGCATTCTCCCCATCACAAAATTGCATATTTTTTCTAATGCTCCACCAAAGAAAGAAAACATACAACTTGTAAACTGATTGCAAAATCATCATCTTTCTGGTGGCTTATCATCTTTCACTGGTGATGCTTATCAAGGGCAATCTCCTATGTCAAGAACTGTAAATGCTTATCAAAAGGCAATTTATATGACATGAACATGCTCTCCAAATCATTAAGAATTGCCCAAAATGCATGGATGACATCAACAGCATTTCAAGGACTAGACACAAACCTAGTATACTCACTAGCAGCTAGGACAGAATTCAATTCCACTTGGAAAACTTCTGATGCGTCTTCAATGCAAAAGACAAACTTAGAAAAGGTGTAATACACACATACTGCATAATCACGAAGGTCATAGTGGCATGAGATGACAATGTCGCTAACACCTTGCACCTTTGCAGCCTCTGTAAGCATTCGGAGTCTCCCTTCATTCACATCCACTGCCACTACCTTGCCTACCCAGCCGCACAAATTTCTCAACAAAGCTAACTTTTGCTCACATTTAGCTTGTTAGTTACATTCTGGCCTCAAACATTTCTTTAAAGTCAAGTTTATATCTCTTTGGTCCCACCAAAATCACCAATTTTTCAGAAGAGATAGAGAAGAAACTTGCAGACTAGCAAAAACAAATCCAATGGTAAACTACCTTGGCCCTTCATTTTAGATGCCAGAAAAAGTGCTTTGCCGCCAGGTGCTGCACAGCAGTCAATAACAGTGTCTCCAGGCTGAGCATCCACAACTCCCACCACAAGCCCTGCTTCATACAGCTTATCTTTATTCAGAACTCATTTCCTTCCACTGAAGAACATGATGAAACACTGCATCTTCAGCAAATTGCCTTAAGTTGCAGTTTGAGAACAAGGCTTCCATTACCTGCACTCTCATCCTGGACAGCACAACTTCCATTTTGGAGAAGCCCAGATCTCAAAACATCCTGTACGATCATGAATCACTTAGTTTGATGCCTATTCAATATAATAAACGAAGAATTTTTCTGGGACAAAATGGATACTACTCCACTGAATTGTGCTTCTGGTAGCAGATAAAATTTACAATAACATTGCTAAAGAGGTTCCCACCTGCATACCTATAGACACCCTTATGAAGTCTTGTAGATAAGGTGACTCCACATGGGCCACCTGTCAATCACCTCCCCAGTCCCTTAGTGGCTGTAGTACACAGACCAGACGTTCGATTGTGGCAAAATGGGGGAGCCTCATTCAAGCCTTGACAGAGGTTGAGGAATTAAACCATGGAATGCATTCAGCTATGCTTAAAAACTGTGCTAAAACAAATGATCAATTGCTAAGCCCACCTCAAGCTTCTCCAGCTCTGAAATAAGATCTGTTCTTGACACTCCCTGTGCAGAATTTGCCCTGTTGGTGCATGAAAGGGTAACAACATTCAGAAAATATTATCCTCTGTTAATGCATGGTACGATCAGAAGCAGCTAGTGAAGCAAATCATTGTTGCTGGGATGCCCATGTCTAAGTTTCAGAATTTTTCCAAGTAAAAAGTATTATGCAAGAGAATTGACACCTCAGAGCAAAAATGGGGCGCCGGTTGTTGCATTCCATCAATCGAACAGTATTGCCCTCTCCAAACTGGGCCATCCACCGCCTCACCATCCACTGAGATACCCAAAAGGTCAGAAACAGAATTTTTGCATGCAATTCAGCAATAGACAAGAAGTTAATCCCAAAGACAGAACTTACAACAGGATGGGAGTGAATTGTGGCCAGAGCTCTTGCTCGTGATCGTTCATCATCCCCTTCCAAAGAGGGAAAGGGAAGTTTACCCATCTCCTGCATGTGAGCAGTCCACTGTTGAGTCATCTATGGGCGGGAATGAAAGACAATGTGCTAACATGGGGAAAACCCTAATTCCTGCACCTTCCATCAAAAACCTTGCATCCATACAAACCTGATAAGCAAGGACTGATCTCAGAAGACCATTGACCATGTTTCCTGCCCCTGGCCTCAAAGCAACTTTGGCCAGTTTCACTGTCTGCATACCACCCAGCCATCTCAATTTTCTACTGACTCAAGTCAAGATGATTCCAGTAGAGGAAAAATCAGAGGCATGTAATCCAGATTTTTTTGTGTAACCCATAGAAAATAATTCCAGTTGAGGGAAAACCAAAGCCATGTCATCCAAAAAATCCAAAAAAACAGTCATGTAGGCTCTCAACATGTTCATTCCGCTTGCAAGGACAAATGGGTACTTGCCTCATTCAAAACTGCATGGGGTGCCATCTCCAGCTTCACTAACTCATATATCCCGACTCGAAGAATCTGGAGAAACAAACCAGGAAATGGAATGAACAAAGCCTAATATCTACACAAAGGATGGAATTGAACACTTTCCATGGTGAATCACTCTGGCAGGCTGCTGCAAAGATGACCTATAGTATGACAAATTTAGCTTACACCCTTAGATAAAAGCACAAATATGACAGATCCATGAGCTGAAGTAAGAAAGAAGACATACCTGACGAAGTAGCGGTTCCATGCGTTCATAGTCTTGGAGGTCTCGTTTGAAGAAAGAAAGGATGAGGAAGTCAAGGTATCGCTTCCATCGTACAACTCCTGCCACCTCATCTGTCACCTGTACACACAGAAATTTAGCAGAAGTGGTGTTCATTGAACAAGATTGGATTGGATACAGTATGACAGAAACAATGCATGGAAAAGACAATCCAAGTTTTACCAATCTTCGGCCCCGAAGATCAAGCTCTGACGTACAGAAACCTAGGGTCCTTCCCAGGTATGCCATCTCATCTTCCCAAGATTTCTCCCCCTCTCCACTCAGCACGTCAGCATAAGCTCCTCCCTCTTCAATCCGCAAAAGCCTAACTACTGCCACTGCAGCACAACAAATTTCACTTTGTATGTTTTAAAGTCAATACATCCACTGTTAAAGAAACTGACACAGACTGAAAGTGGAAGAGCCTTCATCTCCAAACCCTAAGTGCATTAGTACTTTGTTGAAAACCTGGTGATACACTCAAATTGGACATCCTTGAAAATGGCAGGCTTGATCAACAAGTTAATTGCTACAAACACACAGTCTTCTTCAGGATCTAAGGCTTAGGAATAAGCAGAGGTTCTTGCCAAAATAATTCACCAACCATGATGGGAGACCTAAACCTCACTCTTCAAACTGCTGACTTTACTGGCTGGTTCACAAACTCTCTCCAAAACAGAATGTGGAATAACTTGCATAGGGCTTCAGAGTAACCTGCTCGATGAGGAGATATGTCAGGCTCTAATCTGACATGTTGTCTTCGGACCTCTCTTTGCTCATGAGGGCGAGTAACTCTCCTCCCTGTTTGTGTCAGCATCCGGTGGTCCCTTTGTCCATTTCCCTCAAACCTTCGTGTTGGAGCAGTATCCTTTTGCCATGAATCTCTACTTTGCCTACATCTTACAGTCCTGTATAACACCCTCCGTGGACCTGAAATGCAATGACTCATTTTAGAGCCTGTTTGTTTGGCACAGTTCTGGTCTGCACATCAGAAACCCTAATTTGTAGATTTCAAAACTCAGCAGAAGGCCTGCAGCAATGCTGTGCAGACCTTGGCCCTCATGACCACTTCTTGTGATGGATTCACAAGCCATCAGAAAGCTGACCAAGGGTTTACGGTTTAGAGTTCTGTGAGTAAACCACGCTACTCACAGAGAGTGTGCGACGCTCTTACCTTCCGAGATGTGGCGCTGCTGAGGAGCTGAGGAGAAAACCCCAGTTGGAGAAAAGGATGAGAAATGCGCCACCCATTGCAGCTGCTGCTGTGGTGACAAAACAACGATCCTCATCACCACCATCCTGGTTATCGCTCTCCAAACTCCTCCCCCGCCAGATCCTTCAGTTGCCCTCACACATCGCAGCAACAAACCATAGATTGTGTGTGATGGGGTGCTTGTTTGCTACTCTCCGGCTCTCTGACAAAAATTCCAGGTTTATCGCAACAACAACAACCGGAGTTGGAATTGCACCTGGGAATTGTAACAGAGTGAGAGAGCGAGAGAATGGAGGACAGACTACTTGGGTAACTTCATTCTTGTGGGTCGATGGTCTCTGAATTGCTAAACCCTACTTTAACTGCTTCTTAGCCTTTTGGGTGTTGTGAAAATGCCTAAAATTCTAACTCTTAAACCCTCAATCTAAATATCATTGTTGGTACTTGAGAATTAACGTCCACCCTTTGTTTGGTACAAAAGAATTCAATCAGAAACCTAATAAACTTCTATGAAGGACATTACATTCAATCTTAAATTGAAGGTAATTGATGAAGCTCATCAGTAACAGTGTATTAAATCTTTAAATCCTAAAACTTCAGTGATGGTAGAAGAGAATTCAATTACAAATTTGATGAAGTTAATGAATGACATCATTATCTTAAGTCTTTAAATGCAAATTTGGTGGTACTCATTTGGTCGAAAAGAATTCAGTCAAAAATTTGATGCAGCTTAGCTTATGAATAAGAGCCTCTTAACCCTTAAACCCTGAATCTTACATTCCAGTACTTGTCACATAATTTGTGAGTCGGCTTTTTGAAAAGTGTAATGCCCATGTTTCAATTTTTGAAAATCCTGGCGGCTATTTTAATTTTTTTCGGAGGTGATATGCAGCAGCTGGTACATGCCGATTGTCACAAGATTTTTTTTTAAATATAAAACATCGACAATGCTTTTTAGTTTTTACGCCGAGTAAAGCCCACAGAGCAAGGCTCTGAGGAAATTCCCTTGGCTCTCGCATCCAGGTCCCTAATTTCCATAAAGCCCTGTTCCTAGCTTTACCCTACACATAATTAAGGTATAATACAGATAATGGGGTGATTGGGAGATCATGGCAAAGAACCTAAGTTGACAATGTCATCTGGACTTCTCCCACCACCAGAGGGGGAACTGGGACCCAAGTGGCTGGTTGCTTTTCTTTTGACAGGAGCATTAAGGTATAGATTACTGGTAGAAGGTGTTCAATGTTGTAGAGTTGCAAACTGTGGATGGTGCAAATTTGTAACTTGGCGTGCCATTGCTCTAGACCTTCAAGCTTGAGCATGAGCTTCAAGGCTTGGTCTAATAGAGTTGGTTTTCAAGTTTCACAAGAGTTAGGCACTTTCTAGGAGTTGGAGGAGTTGCATTCCAGTGGTGGGTGTAAGAGCTTTGAGTGGAAGAACTTATGGTTGGCATTGACAATGCTCATTACAATCACTCTCACCCATAGAGGTTTCTTTTGAATCTTGTAGTAGCAAAGGTTCTCACAGTTTGGTAGTTAGGTTCTTCATTGAACACAAGGTTATTGTTGTTATTTGTTTGTTTTCAATTTTCATATACCTATTATGAAAGGGAAATTTGGATGTTGTTCGTATTCAATCCATATGGGTAATTGGACATGGTGAGGATGAACAAATTTGGATTTGAATTTCGTTATGGTCTCATGCAAGGTCAAATTTGCAAGCCACTTGCACTAGTGGATTCCTAGAGGGGAGGGCAATGCATGTGGGAGAAATTAGTTGAATTTAAGACAAACCTTTTTGGAGGTTATTTGGATGCAAAGGTGAACCAAGTTAGTAGGTGTATGACAAGTTGTTGAAATCAACCATAGTTCTTTGAAAACATGTAATTAATTTATAGTTAACTTAGTTAATATGTAGTTAATTGTAGTTAACCCATTATTAACTATAATAGACTTGTAATTCATTTATAATTTACTAATAATTTAGAAAGATTTTTAAAAGCATTCCTTGGATGGTGAGCATATGGAAATCTTTATGATTTTTATTTTTTTTGAATTAAGTCCCCCAAAAAATATAAACTGAGGTAAGACCTTGTTTTTTCAACATTAGTTTAAGATACAATCTTATCCCATAGTTTTATTATTTTTTTAATGTTAAGTTTTCACATTTTGTCATAGTAAAATTATGGTTGGTTTTATATCTTGCAATTCTTATTTATTTATTTATGGATTTCGTGTTTTTGGTTCCAACTTAGAATTAAATATGTTTTTTTTGTCATAGCCTTGTTTTTATGTTCATGTTTTTTGGATCCCCTTTGTCTTAGTAATTTTTGTGTTTGTGATAAGGGCTTTGAGATGGGCTTGTTAAGATGAGTTCAAAGTGAACCCAATTTGCACAAATTGAAAAAGGGCAACCAATGCAAAATTATAATAAAATTAATGCACATATTCAATCATTAAAAAAACACATTCATGTGGTTCATCATGGCCCAAACTTGGCAAGGATCACCATATTTCTCTTTATAATGTATTTTATAGATAACAATGATAATTATATTGAAGTGACACAAGTTCTTGGGATTACCCAAGTGGGACTCTTGAAATTGTCAAATACAACTCCCATTATTTTATGGGCTCATAACCTTTTCATATAGACTTTGATTCAAAACCTTCAAGAAAGGAATTTTTTATTTTTTAAAAAATAATCTAATAATTTATCAACTTTCCAAATCAAATTTACTTTGATATTTTTGTTGGACATTTTAATGATTAAAAAATTAATTGTCAATTTTATTATTGATTATTCAATTGGTTGTAACTTGTGTTTCAAATCTACAAATTGGGAATGAGACCCCATTTTGAATATTTAATTTTCAAAACCTTTTCAACAATAAAAAGAAGGCCAATTTGGACAAGGTTCAAAAACTTCAAACATTGTTCCAAAAGTTTGGGACATTTTAGTACTCCCAACTAGGTGAAAATATCTTTGGGTGGTACCACTAGAACCACCTTGCCAAAATCACAAGAAAGTTGAACCCAATTTTTGAAAAAAAGATTCATTTACTATACATTGGTTTATTTGATTAGACTAGGAGGGCTATGTTTTCCCCACCTATGCACATATTTTTGAAAATTAATGAACACCCAAAAACTTGTCATATGCATTAACATTTTGATTCCTAAACCATTCCTAACCCACTCCTGACCCAATTCTTGATTTTTAAAAGAAAAGGTGTCCTTACATTTATACATTAGATAATTTTTCTTTTTTATATTATACATGCTCAAGGGAATGATCCAAACTAGTCATTAAAATAACAAAAGGTGAAAATAGTAATCATTTGTGTTTTTAACATCAATGATCCTTTAAAACTTCATGATCTTGATTTCAAAAATTCTTAAGTGAATGAAAATTGATTTAATCAATTATTTATAAATTTGAAAAAAAGGTTGGCATTTGAAGTATTCTTACAAATTAACATCAAAGAAAAATCCCCCAAAAAATATTCTTTTTGTGTTCTTGATCAAAAAAATCCCTCGTGTTACATTCCTTAATGTTTTCTGTATGCATTCATTTTCAACATCAAAACACATTATTTTTGTAAATTTGATTATATTTTTGAATTTTACATGACTTGGGTAACCTTTTGATAAATAATTAAAATGAAAATATTTTTTTATGTGAGTTATATGTTGCCTTAAAGTTGGATGGTCTCAAAAATTTGGGATGTGACATTCCTAGTGGTACCATGGGCAAGGATAAGTTTGCCCAACTCCCAAAGTGAAAATACATTTGGGAATGTTGGAACTCATTTTCTTCCATCATTCCACAATAGTAAAAATGTATTTGAATGTGAAAACATTTTCCCAATTTGCCTCCTTTGTTATGTTTCAATCTTGGACCTGGGTTGTAAGCCCAAGGCCAAGGTTACAACATTTGTTGTTGCTATAATTACTTTTGTTGCATGAAAATTGTTCTCACCATGCTCAAATTGTTTCCATAGTGGTAGTGCCATCTTAATGCTCTTGATTGTCTTTCAACCATTGTGCTTCTTAGTGTACTATTTTTATTTTTTTTTGCATCCATTATTCATTTTCAAATCGCTATCACGATGTTATCAAACTACACACCAAATATGTTGGTGGTGCCCTGGTTACAAATTGAAGGAGCAAAAATGACACCAAAATGTAAACACAATAACACGAACCACCTTTGTCTACTTAAGTGAATGCTTAAAAAGGCAAAGGGTTTGCTTTTAAAGATGATGTGGCATATTGTGATCAATTACAAAAGGGAATGGATTTTAATCCATGATTTACATAATTACCAAAAATATTCATTTTTTGACATTATACTAATATATAAATGTGTGAATAATTATTAATCAAGATTATGTCATTTTCAATGCATTTCAAGCATTAAAAAAATGAAAATAATAGCGAAAGTGCTTTTGAATATTCTACATCCCTTAGATTCATTCCAAATTGTTTCACATGTTGATATAATATATTAAAAACATTGTCATGTAAACACATTAAAAACTTGCAACATTAGTATAGTTTTTGACATTAAAACATGAAAAACCAAGTAGTGGTTACACTTGTTGTGGCTAGATTATTTGTGTGATTGCACCCAACACCAAATTATTTGCTTTTGATTTAGTTGCAATTTATCATGTTGTGATATTTATAAAAACATTAAAATTTTTGTTGTGATCTTGAAGACGAGGTGATGAACCATTTCATGGTTGGTAAACTATTATTTGAAGTTATGAAAATCACAACTTTGTTTCATTTTACTTGTTGTAACTTCAAATTGTTGATGAGCAAGGAGGTGGGTGATTAATTGGAAGTCAAGTACAATGTGGTATTCACACTTCTTCACAACACAATATGATTATTAACAAAGGTTAAAACATTTTTGAATGACTAAAGATGTGGTTTTATCATTAAAAAGTTTAAACCTTTGATCTAGAAAAAAACATAAAATATAAATATGCTCCTTTTACAAACTTTTTCATGGAATTGATTACCTACAATCTAACATCTTTGTGCTTGGAAAATCTTTTGTGAACATGATACTGCATGAATTTGTCTTTTTTATTAACATGGTTTCAAAAACTTAAATCCAATGGCTAGAAAAAAATATTTGGTTCAAGTTATGGCATGATTCAAAGACATTGGGACACACCCATCCTCGGGTGGTACCAATAGGAGTCATTTCACAAAATCCAAGGAAAGGTGGACCTAATTTAATTCAATTAAATTTTTTTAATCATTTTAATTTATTTTAATTTATTGACTTACACCATGTGGATTTGTGTTCCCCACTTATGTACACACAATGAAAAAATTGTAAACACTTACATAAGTAATTTTTTCTTTGCTTGAAATGTTGTTATCATGTGTTCTTGACATTCCTTACTCTTTATCATTAAATGTCAAGTTGCATCATTTTATTTTATTTTAGAATTATCAAGTACATTCACTAGGATATGGCCCCAATTTTTGATTGAAATAAAAAAATAAATTATTACAAATTTGTAGACATGAATATAATGGCCTTTCAAAAACCCATAATCCAAACCTTGGGAATTGCCCAAAAATTATGGTTGCTTCAATCCATTATCTATTAGGGTAAAATCATAGTCAAAGGAGCCACCTAAGTAAATGGACACTTTTTAAAATTGCATTTTTGTATGTTTGAAAAATCACAAAGAAAACATAATAGTTTGGATTGTCATAAATGTTTTTGGAACATTTTCCATTAATTGCAAAGTTTACATGTTCAAAGCTTGACACAAATCAAAAATGTTTTTGCATGTTCAAAACACTCAAATATCAAAATGAACAATTGCTAAATTTTAATTTCAAAAGGAATGGTGCACATTTGATAGAAAAAAACATGTTTAAAAAAAAAAAAAGATTTTAACATTGATAATTAGACTTGCAAAAGGACTTGAATTGATGAAAAATATTTGTATAACCCATTTGAGCACATTTTGTTCAAAAGTGAATATAACCTTGCAAATTATGGATTTTGAAAATGTGGTTGTAACAAAAGTTGTTCATATATATGTGGTAAAGGGCATGAATCCATTATATATAGGATATAAAATTAATCTATAGTCAAAATGTATTTATATCTAAAATGTAGTGTTAAATGGGGTATTTGAAATACAAAATTGTATATTATAAACCAATGTAGATATGACACATGTCATGTGCAGTCCTTGGAAAAGGACTTTTACCTTGTCACCCATGGCTCCTTTGATCGTGATTTCACCCACTAAAAAAAAAAAAAAAAAAAAAAACTATCTTAGGCCTTCCTCTAAGTTAAAAACATAAGAAAGAAAAACATTCTTAAGAAAATTGTGAACAAAAGAACCCCAAACTACTATGATTCTTGAAACTTTTTCTTTGACCATTCATTTGGAATATCAAAACTTAAATTTTTGGAAATCTAATTGAAGTTTCAAATTCTACATGATTTGAATAATATTTTAATATAAAAATTGCATAATTTTTTTTTATTTAATTGAGTTTGATGTTGTCCTAAAGTTGGGCAAGTTTGAAAATTTTGGGATGTGATGTTCATAGTGATACCACCCAAGGATGGGTTTACCTTTTTGTGTGTGATTTTTCATTAATGTGTTTGAATAACTTTTCATGTTTTGAAATGTTCATGAAACATTTGTGGAATGTGCAAAATTGAAGCACTTGTAAAACGTGGAAAATTGAGGCCATCACGAAACATGAGTAACAAAGGTGCTCCCAAAATGTGCAAAGTTGAAGCACTTATGGATCCTATATAACTTGATGTCTTCATAGAAGATGCAAAATTGAAGTGCTTGTAGATTCTACAAACCTTGAAGCACTTTTATATTTTACAAACCTTGAAGCATTTGTTTGAAGTGTAGAAAGAAGCAATTGCACAAAGTTATAAGTCTATTTGTTGATAATCTATTACATACAAATATTAAAAGATGGCTTAATGATAATGTTCAACATAAAAAATATACGTTTTTGAAACATTTAAATCTTTACTACATTTACTTTTAAAAGGTGTACCTAAAAAGTAAATGTGAGTGTTATGTTGTCATGTCATCAACCATGTCACCTATTTATTAATAACTTGACATATGTTTGAATGATTCTAATTATTTAGGCACATGGCTTGGCACCATTGATAACAATATTTTCATTACTATTGATTGTGTGAGTAAAATCATACATCTTTTTGGTTGTTTATTTTATTACAAAGTGTAGTTTTAATTTTGTTTATCAATTTTATTATCCTTAAGTTTAAATGGACCATATGAAAGATCTTATATATAAAGTCGCTTGTCTGTGTGTGCGTGCGTCTGTGACCACTGGACGCAGAGAAAAGTGACGGGAAAAAGATAAGACGACCGTAGGATGGAGAGCTTTCGGTGTCCTATATATGTGCGTCTGTCGAGGTCCTGAAACCCAGGTCCTGAGATCCAAATATCGAGGTCCTGAAACCCAGGTCTTGAGAGTGAAACCCAGTGTCCGTTTATCGAGGTCCTGAGAGCCAAATATCGAGGTCCTGAAACCCAGGTCCTGAGAGCCAAATGCAACAACGTGGGCTTGCAGGCACGGGCGGATTGTGTCTGACCGTCACGAGTACCCACTAGATTGAAAAGATGGACCTTGAATTTGAGAAGCCTTGGCTAGGCTAAATGTTTTATTTATCATCTAGCAAATAACTCTAATTGGGAACAACATTGGGAATTCATCAATATTTTCATCTTTTTTGTCTTTCATTATGTGTGTGTCCTAGGTGTTGTTGATGTCATTTTTTTCTTCCTCTTTTGTTGGAGCCATTGGTGGTTAGGATAATGAGGAAAACTTTTGCATTTGTCTTTTGTTGTAACTTTTTCATTTTCCTTTCCATCTATCATGTTTTTGCTTTCTTGCAAAAAAAAATTATTACTGTGTAGCTCTTTTGCCATAAGTTTTGTGAAGGTGGTGAAATTTCATGGATGGACTTGCAAGAGGTTTTGCTAAGGATTTTGGGGAGGAGGGGGGTGGGTTTGGTGTTTGTAAGGCAATATTGATGAAAAGGAACCTTGGGAAGGTGTATTGATGCATTTTGGGAAAATTTGGAAAAACAAGATGAGGAATATGGGAAGAGTTTTTCAATTGACTTTGGAAGTACAACAAAATTATGGTCAATTGGTTGATGAGAATTATAGTTAGCTTTTATAAATTGAAAGGATTCAAAAATATGGTGGAGATAACATTTTGAAGTTTTGTATAAATGCGAATTGGTTTTCATTCCTTTGTAAAGCGATAGGCTTTGTGAGAATTCAATGCAAATTTTCAATAGTTGTGTATGTGGGTTTCATGGGATGATGGTGAAAATTGGCAATTTTTAATTTGTGTTTAAAATGGAGCTTTGGTTGATAGGTTTTTAGAATGTTGAAAAAACTTCCTTTGAGAACATCACCATGGTTCATATTTCACACAAACTTGCAACTATCTTTTGCTATGTTTTAACTTTTATTTGAAGTTTATTGATTTTTTTTTGAATAATGAATAGAAGTGATTTTTTTATCCCATTAACATTTTGAACATTTACCAACATTTTGATTGAAACATGTAACATCTAGATCATTAAGCATCCAAGTAGTCAATCATTTCATCATGTAACAATTCTCTTCAACAATGGTTTTGAAATTTTACAAACCCTAACTTTAGTGAAAATTTCATCAAACTCCTTCTCCATAGGTGGGATTGTACCTAACACTCTTGAAAAAATTTACTTATCAACTTTACTTAAAGTTTCTTTTTTGGTGTGTTTGGTGTTTGGGTGCAAATCGTTAGTTAAATCAAACACACGATTCCCACTATAGATGCTGTAGATGAATTTGTTTTTTCATTTTTGCATCTCTTTCATTGTTTTTTCATCGTCCCCTAATATATTGACTTAGCAAAGTGGTTGTACTTAGCTTGAAGGGTGTGAAAGCTTGAGAAGAGGAGGTGAGCAAATTGCCTCATGAGCTCGGATATCCCTTGGGTATCACTAGAATAAAAAATAGTACATGCAAAGCATTCTGTTTTCTGCCCCATGGGTTCTTATTGTTTGTAAGCATTCCTCCAAATACACTATGAATTTGGCCATAGGTTTTTATGCCATTGTGTAAGTTTTGGCAATGCTACTCATCAAAGCAAGATACTTGTGCAGCACACAGAATCCAACACTGAGGCACGCAGTAATTCATGTACATGTTGAATTTTTCAGCATATTCAATGGATGAGGTCTTGAAAGAAGGATCTTGGACTACCTTTGCTCAAGTTCTTCACAATGCTGCTATTTTCATGGCAGGTATGTAGTGGATGTGGCAGACAGGGACTATATCCTGATTTCCAAAACTGAGTTCATGATCTGTTAAGCAAGCCATCTCTTGATGGCATTCCATTGCTAGTGCTTGGGAACAAGATTGACAAGCTTGAAGCTGTCTCAAAGTAAGAACTTATCATCCTACTGTATTTTCCCTTCTTCCCATTTGGATTGCACCTTCACTTTTTACATGAAGTGTGCATCTTTCCATTCGATCCCATGCATGATTGGAAATTCAAACTTTTGAAATATCTGACTCTCTTTCTTTTAGTTGATGCAGGATTTAGGTTTTAGAACTAATATGGGTTTGCCCACAAGTGCCATTGATTTGTGCAATGGACTGTTATTGTCTTGCGAGGTGGATGAGTAGCACCAAGGAAAATTAGGAATAGGAGAGTGAGTCTGACATAACGCTGGTGCCATTGATTTGTGCAATGGACTGTTACTGTCGTGCGAGGCGGATGAGTAGCACCAAGGAACATTAGGAATAGGAAAATGAGTCTGACATAATGCTGGGATTGTTGGCTATGGGGTAAATAGGGGCCTTACAAGTCTGAGTAACAGGGAGGTGGCATGCAATACCATCTCATGCAAAAATTCAACCAACATTGATGTGGCCATCGAATGGCTCATCAAGCACTCCAAGATCAAAAGTTGATGTTGAGAAAAGTGCTGTTGTACGAAGGATGTTAGATCCAACTGTTGATAAAGTCATGACTGGTTAGCTTGTTGTGTTGTGTTTGAAAATTTTAGTACTGCAACAAGGTCCACAACTTGTCAATAGGGTTATGAGTTTTTGTCCTGATTCTTTTAAGCTTGTACAAACTTTGAGATAGAGCTGCAGAGGCACAAGAAGAGTTGTTTCTGGAGTAAAACAACATCATGCATCCTGTTACTGCTCATGAGAATAATAAACGGGCTGAGCACTTAAATTTTGTTGCTACTATGATAGCATCCATAGATCATGTGAAAACATAAGTGTTGGTTAATTGTGGAGCCAACAAGTGTGATAAAGCTAGTCAGATGTGCACAGCATAGATCTCTGGTGGGGAAGAAAACTGGCAGGAGCTCTCCTCACTGCCTGAAGGATGCCGGGAAGTTGGGAGCAGTCTATGAAAGAGGGAGGTAACAACCACTAGCCACTTGGAGCCACAGAGGAAAACTATTTTGAAACACCATGGAGTTTCACGGTTGCATACCCACTTCCACAATGATCTTCAAAAGTCCAACTTAGAGATCCTTAGCTACTTTTTTTAGTCATTCTAGGTATTGATGCTTACAAGTATGTGCAGGTCCTTAAATCCTCATCTTCTGCTAGATGAATGTGCTGTAAGTGACCCATTGTTGCATCTTCGTTTCTTTTCCTAATTTTCAAGGTTAGTCCATATTGATGGCTGGAGATTCGATACTTTGCATATTCTAGAAAATCAAGCCATGGGTGGGTGGGTGGCATCTCTTGCCATGTGAGAGGAGGCTCTCTCTCCTCTCTTCTTTTTTGCTGTACAATTGGGCTGCTGCTCCCTGCTGAAGAGTTGCTCTGATGAACAATTATGCCGTCCCACAGCTATGATGTTTTGACTCTGTCATCCTTTCTTCTTCACAGTTATTGCGTTTATTCGTGTTTTTATCTTTTCTGGGGGAAGTATGTACACAAATGCAACCCACCCATTTTGACATCCTGAGGTGCAGCGAAGAATTCAAACGAGAAAAGTGAGATTTCTGTCCGGCAAGAAAAGGGAGCTTTCAGCCTACCAACGGCATCTCTACCGGCCGCCTTTTTTTTGTCGATCTCTGGAGGGCGACAGCACATGTTGCGGGTGCCGTGGGGACGGCTGAACATAATAAATTCAGGGGGGGAAGGGGGGCCTATCCTGCCAACGAAATGCTTGGGAATATCCGATACATTCGATCAGCCATAGCCATGCATCATCACCGAGCACCCAATTTTCCCTCCATTCACCGTTTCTTTCGTCAGAGTCGTTTTTTTTCTCCCCCTCAAATTTGTGACGTAGGTGGGTTGGCCAATGCACCAAGAGGACTTAGCCAAATGCCAAATTTGGCTAGAGTAGAGGTCAGTGGGGGGAGTAGCAAAATTTAGGATTCCTCCAGTAATTGGGGTACTTGTTGGAGTCTATTTTGGGGCGTGGTGGGGGAGGGACTATTTGTTTATTCCGGTTTTTTTTTAGAGTACATAAATTCGAAAACAATTGCTTCACAAATGGAACAAATCTGCCAAACTTTCGAAACCACAAAACTGAAGAAGAAAGAAACTCCTGGTTAGTTGGAAGCTATTCTCTGATGTGGCGACTTGGGCCCCATTTTTTTCCCACAAATTAATTGAATTAAAAAAAATAAAAAAAACCACTGATTTCTGATTTCCTGCTCTAGAATGGTGGGTGTCATAGGTTTAGCTCTCGCTCCACTTGTTCACGGGTTTCGGGGGACGAGGAGGCATCCTCACCGCCCCGATACGTCGTCTACATCCGGAAGGAAGGCAGCTGGGCTTTCGTGGAGGAGGACGAGAATCATCCTTTTGTGTACTGAAGCAAATCTGCTTACTTTCCAAGCCGCCGCATCCTCCTCAGCTAGCAGCTCTGCTGATCTTCTGGCCCGCCACCATCACCCTCCGAGACGCTTCCTTCCAGTGCAACAACGTGCCTGCCAACTCTTCTGCAACAACGTGCCTGCCAACTCTTCTTTGTCTCTTGTGCAGGAAACCGAAAACACACACACACACACGCAAACGATACTTGATCCCCTTCCGCTTAAATCCAATTTCACCAATTTATTTGGTAGTTTTGGTTTCCGTCAGAATAGTAGAGAGTTGTGCATCATTTGAGAACGAACTTGTGTGTAGAATTTTGCCATCTCTTTCTGAGTGAAGTGATTCTTCTACAAATCAGAATTTGCGGCAACAGTCGCGAAGCGCCCAGTGCAAGTATCGTCGCAAGAATTTAGTTTCTTCACTGCAAATGCATTCCTGATTTCGTCCCCCTGGCTTGTTTTGTGCTAGTTGAGTTCGAGAGAAGTGGCGGGGAAGTTGTGTTTCGGAGGACTTCAGAGGCGAAGATACAGTCGAAAGGTAGAGAGAGCTCAGAGCTTCAGTAAGCCGAACCTGCAGTCAAGCTCGAGCTGAAGAAGAAGCTCAGGAGAAGTCGAAGAAGACTCGAAGGCAAAAGAAGGGACAGAAGAAACCCAGATGCCAGCACTACAGAAGATGGCGTCCTTTGACGCGCAGATGAGGCTGCTGGTACCCAGGAAAGTCTCGGAGGACGACAAGCTCATAGAGTACGACGCCTTGTTGCTGGACCGATTTCTGGACATCCTGCAAGATCTACACGGAGCAGAGGTCAAGGAGACTGTAAGCTTTCCTTTACTTCCCAGACCCAAATCTATTCCAAGAGTGCATGGAAAATCCATGCAAAATGTGAGCATTCATGGACTGTAAACCTTGCTGTTGCCTCCTGCTTGCTGCTGATGTTCCTTCCTTTGTGTAGAAGCTGATAAGCAGAATTGTGTTTTGGTGACCAACAACAACAACAGGTACAAAAGTGCTTTGAGCTTTCTGGCATGTACAGCAAGACAGAAGAGGCAGGAGGATGTGGAGACAGACAGAAGCTGGAGGAATTGGGAGAGCTTCTGAACAACTTGGATGCAGGCGATTCAATTGTGGTTGCCAGTTCCTTCTCTCACATGCTGAACCTGGAGAACTTGGCAGAGGAGGTGCAAATCTCACACCGGGGTCGCCTGCAACATGCCAAGAAAGGGGACATTGGAGATGAGAACAGTGCCCTTACAGAGTCAGACATGGAAGAAACATTCCGTCGCCTTGTGAAGCAGCTGGGCAAAACCCCATCAGAAATCTTTGAAGCTTTGAAGAATCAGACTGTAGACCTGGTTCTCACAGCACATCCTACTCAGTCCATACGCCGATCTCTGCTCCAGAAGCATTCACGGTGAGAGAGAGCCATGTAATAGAAAATCAGTCCACATTTGCTACAACGATTCTATATCATATTATCAACATTTGCTGCTGCTGTATCAGTCTATCAACTATTCTTAGTTATGTGGTAAGAGCTGTGTTTCATTAAAAGGCATGGTGATCTGAATCCGGGTTGCAAAGTGGGCGTGGACTTGTAGAATTCGGAGCTGTCTGTCACAATTGTATGAGCAGGATATCACCAGTGATGAGAAACAGGACCTGGATGCAGCTCTCCAACGAGAGGTAACCACCCGCTGACCTGCTCCTGCCATATCAGTTTTTCTTCTAATTTGGGAATAATTGTGCCCCCCTGAACTTCTTCACTTGCAGCTTTCTCTTCTGTGATTTGTGAGCTGTATTGTTGTGATGTTTGTCCTGTGACAAAGGTGATGATGGATGGGTCTGACACAGAGTGAGCAACACTCATAAGGTTTATTATAGACTGCACTCATTGTCATTTTTTTAATCCTTCAAATTTGTTGTTCTGGAGATTTTCTCTCCTGCAATTTTCATAGATTTTTTTATTTGTGTGGTAATGTTTGACCAAATTGGGACAAATTGCGGAGTGCAGATTCAAGCAGCATTCAGGACTGATGAAATCCGCCGCTCACCACCAACACCACAAGATGAAATGAGGGCTGGCATGAGTTACTTCCATGAAACTGTTTGGAATGGGCTGCCAAAATTTTTACGACGTATCGACACTGCCTTGAGATCGATTGGTATTACTGAGCGGCTGCCATATAATATCCCACTTGTTCAGTTCTCTTCATGGATGGGAGGTGATCGTGATGGTCAGTTTTTCTTTGCCACCCAAATTGATGGGTTGTCTTGCATCCTTGCTTTTGATTCTAGGAACTCCAAAGGCATCCTGGATTTGGATATTCCAGTTCATCAATTCTTTATCATTCTCACCATGAAATTTTTTTCACAGCTGTTTCCTTTTGTGCTCACCAGGCTTTTTTACATTGTAGTTTATTGAGTTTAGGGTTGTTGGGTGTTGTCATCATATCAATGTTTTTCATGGGGTGTAGCTAGTTTGGAAACCGTCATAGTTTTGGACACAAATTTCAAGAATCAAGCAACATCAGGCTAACGGTCATTGAAACATTGTGTTGATATACTAATGATGCTTTGTGAATTTGGATGCAAATTTGGACTGCTCACCTCTCTTAGACATCATAGTTTCTTCTGTACTGTTGACCAGGTAATCCAAGGGTGACACCAGACGTGACACGAGATGTCTGTTTGCTGGCAAGGCTAATGGCTGCAAATCTCTACTTTGCACAAATTGATGGCCTTATGTTTGAGGTAGTAGGCTGACAAAAATTTCTATCTTACTAATAGAAAATAGAACTTTTTTGGTATCTTTTAATCAGTAGAGCACAGGGAGCTTGTGTTGGGGGGATACAATAGGGGTATTTTGCTTGGTTTAAGGTAAATACAACCTCAATTTGATGATTATGTTGAGTACATCATATGTGTATGATGTAGTATTAGACAGAACTGTGCATTTCTAAACACATTATGGTTTTAGTTTAAGCTAGCTTGCTTGATAATGTGGTTTGGATTGTTCTTTTCTGCAGTTGTCAATGTGGCGTTGTAGTGACGAACTCAAAGAGAGGATCATCAAATTGGAGTCAAAAACAAGAAAGGAGGCCAAGCATTACATTGGTGTGTGCGCGCGCTAGTATCTCAAACTTCATGATTGGATCTTCTTCTTCTTCTTCTTCTTCTTCTTTCTTCAGTCTTTATTTTCACTGCAGTAGCTGCATAATACATCAAATTTGCATGTTTCTGTCCTTTTGCTCTGTCATGTGATCAGACTAGAAGTGAGTTAATGAGACTGTGATTGGCATTGCAAGATATGGGGGTGGGTTACAATGCAAAAATGTTGTTAATAAGTGCAGAGTTTTGGAAGCATATCCCACCAAGTGAACCTTTCCGAGTTCTTCTAGGGGACATGCGTGACAAGCTTTATAATACAAGAGAGCGGATGCGCCAGCTCTTGGCAAATGGGAGGAGTGACATTCCTGTAGATGACACATTTACAGATGCATCTCAGGTGATTGTAAATCTCAAGTCTAGTGGTACCATTGCTTTATTGTTACAAATTATGGTTTTGCGATGGTTGTAGAATGGAGAAGACTGTTGCTAAAGGACATTCAGCCATGTTTTGTTGCAGATTCTGGAACCTTTGGAACTGTGTTACCAATCTCTAGTAGAGACAGGGGACAAGCCGATTGCAGATGGGAGCTTATTGAACTTCATGAGACAAGTATCATGCTTTGGGTTGAGTCTGGTGAAGGTGGACATCCGACAGGAGTCTGAACGCCACACTGATGTGATGGATGCCATCACAAACCACCTTGGCATTGGATCATATCGTACCTGGTCTGAGGATCAGCGCCAGGTATGTGCATGTGTGCACCACATCAACTAAATGAAGAAGCGAGAAACTCTGGAAGCAGGAAGTGGACCAGCAGTGTTTTGCACCTTGGTTTTCTAACCTGTCTTGAGGATTCAGCTACCAATGCCAACAAACACAGATGGTTTCTGCTTTGTAAGGATAGAGATATTTGATGGACTTTGTGGACCAAATTTGTGGGGTGTGGTCAGGGTGAGAAGTGCTTTCTTCTGGTATAGATTTCTGGGGTAACAGAAAATTTGTAACAGCCAAATATGTTGTCACACCTACTTACCATTATTCTCCTCCATTGACAATTTGATAGGAATGGGTTCTAGCTGAGCTCCGTGGCAAGCGGCCTCTCTTTGGAGCAGACCTAAAAACGAGTGATGAAGTCAAGGAGGTATTGGACACATTCCGGATGATTGCAGAGCTGCCAGCAGATTGCTTTGGTGCCTATGTTATCTCCATGGCAACAGCGCCATCAGATGTTCTGGTTGTAGAGCTTTTGCAACGAGAGTGTAGAGTTGCCAAGCCTTTGCGGGTGGTGCCCTTGTTTGAGAAACTTGCTGATTTGGAGTCTGCACCAGCAGCGTTGTCCCGTCTGTTTTCCATTGACTGGTACTTGAATCGAATTAATGGAAAGCAAGAGGTAACATACTGAAATCTGTTTCTTTTTTTTTCTTAAAAGCCTCTTGGTGATCTTTGTGGAGCTCAATACTGCACTTTGTTGCTAGTTTGTGCTCACATTCTAACAGTTGTCATCTCTCAATTGCAAGGTTATGATTGGGTACTCAGATTCTGGAAAGGATGCGGGCCGTCTATCGGCAGCCTGGTATATGTTCAAGGCACAGGAGGATTTGGTGGAAGTAGCAAAACAGTATGGAGTGAAGTTGACAATGTTCCATGGCCGTGGTGGCTCAGTGGGTCGGGGTGGCGGCCCTACCCATCTTGCTATTTTGTCACAGCCCCCTGATACCATCAATGGGTCTTTGCGGGTCACAGTTCAAGGAGAAGTCATAGAGCAATCTTTTGGTGAAGAACACCTGTGTTTCCGGACATTGCAGAGATTTACTGCAGCGACTCTTGAACATGGAATGCACCCTCCAATTTCACCAAAGCCTGAGTGGCGCAAACTTATGGACTCGATGGCACTTGTTGCAACTGAAGAGTATCGTTCAGTTGTATTCCAGAACCCCAACTTTATGGCCTACTTTCATGCGGTATAGTCACTTGCTCAAACTCCATTGTTACTAGAAAACTTACATGGACAAACTTATTTCTTAGTTGCAAGGTTCAGAACTTAAGACCAATGATTTCCACTCAGCTATTGTCTTTATTGTTCCTTGCATGGAGTTTTTGTTTTTCTCCTGCTTACAGTATCTGCTATAAACCTTTTGAGCTTTTGACATTGTGTTTCTGTGTTTTGCTGAGTATAGAGATAAGAAGATAAAAACTATTGTCATGTAATTTTGGAAGAGTGAATCTTACAGGCAACACCAGAACTGGAGTATGGGCGAATGAATATTGGAAGCCGGCCATCGAAACGCAAACCCAGTGGGGGCATTGAGTCGTTGAGAGCTATTCCTTGGATTTTTGCATGGACACAGACTCGCTTTCATCTTCCAGTCTGGTTAGGCCTTGGTGGGGCACTTAAGCATGCTTTACAATCAGATCCAAAGAACCTTGTCATTCTTCACCAGATGTACAATCAGTGGCCATTTTTCCGTGTAACGCTTGATCTAGTGGAGATGGTGTTTGCAAAAGGTGACCCACGCATTGCAGCACTGTACGACTCCTTGCTTGTGTCACCTGAATTGCAGCCCTTTGGCATCGAGTTGAGACAGAAATATGAGGAAACGAGGGGTCTTCTTCTAAGGGTTAGTCTTCATAGCTTGTGGCATTCTTTGTTCTCTTGACAAGTTTTGGGATTATACAACATGTCCATAGTCTTAACTCATGAGTTCGTCTGCCATCAAGTGTCTGGCTTGACTGGTGCCTTAGGTAATCCTCAATGGCAAGAACCATTGATACAAAGATTATTGCAAATTAATCAACAATGATTCAAAAAGGGAGCTCACACCAAAAATCTGAATAGGCTTATTAAGAAATGAGATTGGCCTCCTGATATTGCAGGTTGCTGGACATAAGGATGTGCTTGATGGGAATCCTACCCTAAATCAGCGCTTGAGACTTCGAGAACCGTACATTACTGTTCTCAATGTGCAGCAAGCTTATACACTCAGGAAAATGCGTGAAGAGAATGCAAAGTCTACTGTGCAACAGCAGCCAGGAAAAGCCAGTAAGCGAACAACTGAGTTAGTGACTCTCAACCCAACATCAGAGTATGCCCCAGGGCTGGAGGATACCCTTATCTTGACAATGAAGGGAATTGCTGCTGGCATCCAGAACACTGGGTAAAATGGTATGTACACCTTGCCATTCATCTTTTGGTATCTGATTTCATTTTCCTCCTCAGATGTTTTATGACAGCACCATTCTGGTCTGCAATGTGCTGTAGGTCTTCAGTCAGGATCAGAGTTGTTTGTGTAATTTTGGTTCCAGAAAGAGCAATTTGTATATTGATGATATGTTTTTCTATGAACTTAAAAGATGAGAGATCAACATCTTTACAGGTTGCAGTTAGAATGGGGGTGGGATATATACCATATTTCATCTCAACTCTGAAGTTCTCCATATTGGGCTGAAAAGGTACTGAGATGGCTGACCAACCAGCAGGACACTGAATGCCAATACTTTTAGACCCCACATCCCAGTCATCCTAGCTTTCTCTATTGTCCCAAGGTTTGTTTTCTGTTTTCTCTTTGGGTTGGCCTACTTTGGACACAAATGGGTGATAAAAGAGCTGGACCAAAGCTTGCACCAGCCAGCCAGCTTTGGAATCGAACCTTTCAATTTGCTTTGGGGTTTAGGATGGATGATTTCTCGGAGAATGTGCCCCAGTGATCTCCTGAGGGTTTATTGATGACATCAAAGAGCATCCCATTCATAGGGCGCTGAAGGAGCCAATGGCTCCCTAATGTAAGCACAAGATAGTGATTCCTAGTGCTTTTCTAGTTTGCCTATGATCAAATGACAGGGGCCAAGTGACAGTAGTGTATATTAGTGATAATCAATGCTTTTTGAGAACTAAATGCACTTTTGTACGGTAAGTGATATTCCTATGAAGTACCACAGAGTCAAAGTAGGGCATTTGGGCTGTGCAAAACGAATGAGCCACAATCCAGTTCCCTGGGTGTAATCTTATTATGGGCATTCCTAGCTTGGGTGACAATGTGGAGCTTTGCTCTTGAGACTTTTCTCAGCAATGTGGAGCTTTGCCCTTGAGAGTTTTCTCAACAATGTGGATCTTGGTTTTAGGTTTTTTGACATGTCAGCTGCATTTGGCAAGGTTAGTGGAGGTGTGGAACCTATTTTTGTTGCAGCTGCTAGTTCAACACCAGGTCAAATCAGTGATGTTCAACACAGAAAACTGTCTGCAAGGTTTTGCAAATGCCTATTTGGTTGTGCATCCTTTTGCTAAACCTTAAGATTTTGAAGTATGTCGAATTGGCCTACAGTTTTTATGATGTGATATAATATACACAAAGTGGAAATGAGCAATGAGTAAGGGGGATTGGAAATTGGGTGGTTAAGCAAATGTGAAGGATCTGAGATTCAAGACTATAGTAAGCATTGCTTTCATGTGTCATATTGCTTCAACAATGTTGAAAGATGTTTTGCACACACACAAGAAATTTTAATGGAGACATTTAATATGCTAGCTCAGAATGATTGAGGATACTAACTGTATAATGCCTTTCCCTCCTTTTAGAGGTAACCACTTTCTAACCACCATATCAGGGCAACTTGCCCCACCTTTTTTGTGTAGGGTAAAGCCCTAGGGTGCTGGCACCCCTGAACTAGGGACCTAGGATGAGCTGGTAGCTGAGTCTGGCCCCACATTTTGGGAGTATTAGGCACCCTCTGGGCTTTACCCATCAAAAAGCATGAGATGAATGTTATCATGAACCTAATGACCTATCAAAGATTTCCCAGAGTATGGGGAGGATGCCTAAGATCCTTAAGGTTCAAAAGTTCATCTTACATTTCTGGGCGGGCTTACACATTTTGTAAGGGCCCACCACTGTTTCTTTGTGTGCATGATAGGTCATTACGCCCAGTAAGGCCCTCAGATGGGGGCATTACCAGAATAAGGTGCCTGCCAGAGGTGGCCAGAATTTGACACTGACATTACCTGCCACCTTGGGCAGGCACCTTCTTCTGGTAATACCCAATCCACAGGCCTTACTGACCACTTTTAAACATACATAAATCATGATGTGTTCTTACCCATGCTCCTTGAGTGGGAGAACCTTACACCTATAAGTAGGCAGAATCTCCCTCCTGATCTGAAGTAGGCATACAGTCCCTCCTCAATTTTAGGAGGGATATTCAACAATATTCTGGGACGTTCAATCTGATGATGTGGGGGCATATTGAGTTTTTGGTATATCATGGTCTACATTGCAAACAACGTCAAGCTATAAAGTTTACGATTGTCTGAATTTATCCAAAGTCTATGGCTTTCAACAGATCTAGCTATTTTTTTAATGGTGTAATTATTATCATTATTCAAATACCTTTTCTCATTCATTTCCGTTACCCACCCACATGGACATGAAAAGAACTTCAATGTGCCTTTTCATGTTCTTGTTATTAAACTAAATAAAATTTGAGAGTGATGAACTATGAGGGAAATAAAAGAACAAGAACATCCAAGGTAAATAAAAATGGGGAGAGGGGAGAGGATTTTGCTCAGCTTGGAACCTTGCTGAAAGATTACACCCATGACCATAAAAATTATAAATTAATTTACCAACTAGAGTACATTCCAAAATCTGTACATTTTAACAAAAATTTATAAAGATAAAAAGTACAATTTATATTTAATTATAAAATCTTTGAATTGACACTATATAACCTTGAATTAATCCTGAGCTTTTTCCCCAACCCCAGGTTTCTAGTATCTTCATAAGGATCTCAAGGAAGCTTTTGTAGTTTTCTTCGGAGGTGGCACAAACAAGATCTTCAGCTTCAACAACCTTTTCAAGGAGCACAATTCATCAGCAAACATTTCAATGGTCTAATCAGTCTAAAATCCTACAGTAGACATTGATGTACTAGTCAGATATTACACTGGCCCAACTGCTGCATAAGATGTGTACACAAAACAAGGGCTGAAAGCCAGACAGCAAAAGAACTGATAATGAATGCAAAGGAATTTGTTACTATATGATGATTCTCCTATGTTCAACTATTCCACAAAAGGTAGTTGACCACCCATCTGTCAATTCTAACCAGCCAAACAACACTGGAACATTTCGATCAAACACAAGAAGCAATTGGCGAGCATGCAATGCACAATTGAGAGATTTCTTGAGAACCACCACAAATTGACCTTTGGGTGCATAGTCTCAATCTCGTGGCTGCAGACACACAAGGAACTGCAGCAGACTGGACATGGTCCAGCATTATATCCTCAGCTCAATTGAAATAGATGCCCACTACTTGCATCCTACGGTACCAAAATCTGCAATTCCAAGGCTAACGCCAGCATTGTAGAAAAGCTCCTTCCATTGCAGTGTATTTTGTTTGAACAGTTCATAATTGCTTGCTAACTCACTACCTAGGCAGGTAACTGGAGCTTCTCACTATTCCTCCAGCTGTAACATGACCAGCAAACAACTTAGCCTTGTCAGGGCATCTTCAACCATGCAGAAGGGAGTGACTCAATTCAGGTGCCCAGGGAGACTCCACCAAATTGTCTCCCCCTGCACATGCTTTGACATTGGAAGACTCAAAGCAACACTGAAATCAAACTGCATATAATCAAGGTTCCTTTCAGCATTCAAACTTTAATTACAAACAAGACTGCACATTTGGAGGAATGCTTGGACAAACATACCTTTTTAAATAGTAGTAAAAGAAATCTAGATACAGAGCTGTCTGCACAATCCCTGCAATCCAACCTGCATATCAACCAGTATAGTAAGACCAATGTGAATATACACATCTGAAGTCAACAAGAAAAGTTACATCTCAGGGTACAGAGCCAGCTTCGTGGAGACCCTTGAATATTGAGCTGGCCTTGTGAGTGAGAATGTATTCCCTAGACTATCATCTTGCCAACAGCTGTAATCAACATACACCAACATGGGACAACTCCCTGTTTTGGCAATAAAGACTCAATCAGGCCTTTGAACAAATGCAATGGTGTCAGACCCTCTTAAGAAAAATCATCTGTCAACCAGGACAAAACAATTTCCCAGCATTTGCCTTTAAATATCAGTTCTGGAACTAATATGCACAGAAGGTGCCTATGGAGCACATATATCATGACTCACTTATCCATCGCAGGTAATGCTCCTCCATCAAGTAGCGGTAGACCCAGTTGACCAGATAAAGACCCCGATATGCTCTGCCACAAAAAAAACAATCCAAATTTCAACAATGAGTGTGAAGCATTGCACTACTTGAAAAGAAATTTACCACAGCTTTGTCAACCACCCTTCTCAAGCTTTGTTAGCTCCTTGTGTGGTTACTGAATGTCCTATAATCAAAAATATCTCCTGAATTCGGAAATTGGTTACAGTACTTGCTCAATCAATGCATGTGCTAATGGCAGGGCACTTGAAGAAGGAAGGCATGTTCATGAACATATCAATGAACACAGCTTGGAGTCAGATGTCTTTGTGGGTAGTAGGCTTGTGGACATGTATGCCCAATGTGGGAGCACAGAGGGAGAAAATGTCATGCAGGTGGTTGGTTGGCCTGTGATGATTCTGGACACATACACTGTGGCAAGGGCAGGGAGGATTCCTACTATCTCAACATCAACAACACAGAGAGGAGGAGCCACTTCCTGTTACTGTTGTGGAGCTGCTTAATGCATGTACTAGTTTAAGAGCATTTCAAAAAGGCATGCTCCCTCATGAAGAATATCATCCCAACCTACCCGAGAAGGAACACATAATTCCCAGTAAGGTTGTCAACATTCCTGGTTCTCTGTAACAGCACCAACTGGGGCAAAATTGCAACTGCCTCCAGATATACTGAAAAAGCCCAGAACACCTGTTTTACCCACCAACAAAGCCAGCAGAAATGACAACATTAAAATCACAGCAATTAACTTTTTAAGTCATAGAAGGAAGAATCACCCTTGCACAATAAACAGAAATGTAGAAGGGGAGAAACAATATCAGCATAAAATTGCTAAGCTGTTGACTTGGAGAACAACACTGCTGGTCAACTTTCTCCAACAAAGACAAAGTATATGGGTAGAACACTCCTCTCCAATGCACAGAATTGAACATAGCTTATCCAATTCTATGGAAACAGAATGCTTAATGGTCTCTGCAACTACAAAAACATAAAATTCTGATTGAAGGATTAATACAACACAGCTGACAGCTTACCTCACGAACAGTAAGCTTATAGTTGACCAACAGGGCCAGAAAGAAACATGGTATAACCAGGAAATAATGCCTGAAAGTGTCATGGTCCTTGTCATATGTTTGTCGTACAACCTTATGGTTCCTCATGTACCACACAATGGAAAAGGAGCTGCCAAGGAAAATCAGTTTCATGACTGTGTTGTACAGGGACAGGAAGACAGTAAATAAATCAAGATAGCGTGTTGCAAAGACTAAGGCATAAAGCTCCTGTGTCTTCAGTGAAATCCCTGATCCAACATCCGTCCCCCCCAATAAGCACAAAGCTGTTATGATCCAAAAGATGCAGAGAAGGATCATTGTCATCTCCAACTGTAAGTCAACTTCAAAGATCCATTGTGCCCTGCAATCTGCCCATCTTTCTTGCTGCTGCTGATACATGTAATTGTAGTGTAGTGAGATTCCAAATTTAGCTGTGATGTCAATGCTGTGTTAAGGTAAGACTGTTTAAAGCTATGTTCCATCATGTCTAACAACCAAAGAACGCTGGATCAACAGCCAATTCTAATGAAACTCCTGTGGCAGAACCTAAGCCATCATGAAATCTACAAAATGTGTATCTCAGAGGTTTGGACAGAGATACAGGATTTGCAAAATGGGTCATTCATCACCATCACAACCTGTCACATAAAGTGAATACAAAGATCATGGGATCCAGATCTGAGCATTGTGAAAGTTGAACTACCAAAACCCTATAAACAGTGGGGAGCAAGGGAAACAGAATTACTAACAGCGAAAGACTCGGTGTCAGGAAAGGTCGTCCAACAAAACACACACAGACACACACAGAGAAATGCAAAGAGAAGCCAGATCAAAGAATTCTACATTTCCCGAAGAAAAAAATTATGCAAACGCTTCTCACAATGCACGAAGACTGTAAAACCAGGAGTACAAAAGCAATGTATTACCTACCAGCACACGATTTGATGGTGTGTATCTTCAAAAGAAGCACGACAATACTCATTAGATGCGTCATGTCCGCAGCTAGTCTGAAGATATTCATCTTGCCAAGTTCGATGCCAGTTTAGATCCGACACCAGAACCGCAGGATAGCTGCTGTTCTTCGAATCGATCCTCCTCTCTCGCCAGTCTCTATCTCCTCTCTCTGTTCCTCTTCTTTGCTTCTGCTCCGTTTGCGTTCCTTCTGCTGCCCAAAACTGCACTGCTCCCCCAAACCCTAAAACACGACATGAAGAAGAAGCGAGTGACTGTGCATTAAATTAAATTAGGCTAACGATCTTCAAAATGATATGCAACATTTGAGGATTTTGATTGATAGAATGACGTCAGTTGCCTCTTTGAAAGGGTTCATCAAGACTTGTCTAAGATTTTCTTCATTTTGAGGATGGCACTTTACATGGGCGAATGGGGTTGTGTTATGTGAGATGGCCCTTTATATCGTGGAATGGGCTAATTTTGTATGAGGTTGGCACTTTACATGGTGGAATGGGCTAGTTGCGTGAGGATGGTGCTTTACTCGGTGGAATTGGCTAGTGTTGTGTAAGGATGGCATTTTTACATGGCGAAATGGGCCAAATGGACTGGTGTTGTGTGAGATGACGCCCTTAAAGTTTTGCATCTAAAGCGCTTTTTGGTTGCTGTAGCGTTTTTCTTTTTATTTCCCAATTTTTTTCTAAGTAACATTTTAATCATGTCTTTATGGTGAGGAAGGGCCTTTTGAAGGGGTAAAGGACTCTTAGAGAAGGCATTTCCAAGGGTTCATTTTGCTTTTTAACATGTCCTTAAGGTTTAGCCAAAGGTCATAACATGATCCATTAGGAGGCAAAATGAGCCCTACGAGAACCTAACATAAAATATCATTGGTAAGTAGATAATGATAAAATGGGTTATCGTTATTAAATTTGTGTAGGGTGATGCCCTTGGAGGGGCACATTCTCAAAATAAGTGCCCATTTGAGGTGGAACCAAGAGGTGTGTATTTAAAAAACACTTCACTTTGAGGGTGTTACCTTGTGTAGAGCACCTACATGTTCCTATTTTGTTATCTTTGGAGAGGATTGTCCATGGTTTGAATTTCCACAACTTGACTACACTGATTGTTGATGCATTGATGAAAAATAATGGTTTGTCTAAAGTAGATATGTGGCCTTTGGGTTAGTGTGCTTTGGTGCAACTTGTGTATTTGTTTTCTTGGGGGGAGAGGGTAATATAGATGGTGACCATGCAAGTGATCATTTCTTGTTAGGAGTTCATTATGCAACCCATTGGACAACCCTTGCTCTGCAAAGTTTATCTAAGTTGTCTCCAATTTTCAACATTGAAGCTCTATTATAATCTATCTATATTTATTATTTATGGAGAACTAAGCAACATTTGGAGAGATGCAATTTGGTGAATATTGTGTGGGAGAGTAGCAATTTTTTGGACATTTTAAAACACAAAGGTCCTTTTTTTTCTGAGAAATATGAAAACTCATTGGATCTTGATGTTGTCACATATCAAGTGCATGATTTCAAAGTACAGCAAATGGTATAAAAATTTGTTGATGGATCTTTACATTATTCCCAAACCGGACTTGTAAGAATTCATGTAGAGGTGTTTTCAACAGTTTATAGTGTATATTTGGACTAAGTATAAGTCCTATAAGATATCAATCTTCTTAATGGAATTGAAATAATATGTAAATTTTAATATTGAACCTTTGCAAATATTTGGTTGTGACATTTGGTAGATGACTAATCACTTTCTTTTAACAAGCCATGATGATGATTTTTCATAAGTGCCTTGTAAAAAATTTTAATAATATCCTAGGTACACATGTTGGAAACATCATCCTTATAAACCATAATCTAGTTAGGACGATGAAAAGCCCAATAGATAATGGCATCTTAGTTGAAAAATGAAATCATGGGGTATATGTCTCTTTGAAATACTTGATGGGGGAAATCCTCCCCTATTTGGAAGCCCTTCATTCCATTGGCAAGTCTGTGTTTACATTTGTGCAACATAATCATTTTGGTATAATGTAGGCAAATCACTGTTGCAAATACTAAATTTTGAAGGCTTTTAAATCCTTGTAGTGATCTCTATAACTCTTTTTTCAGTAATTTGAAATCAAATGATTGTTTATAATTGAAATTAAGCTTTTGAGATTTATCCAAATCTTGCTATCAAATAATATGCTTCAAGATATTTAATTTAATATTATGTTGAAAATGTTGTATGGAAGGGCTACAATGATATAATGCTTTCATAAGAATTGTGTTAAATATATTGAACACAATGTCATGTAAGTTTGCTTTTGTCCAATTGGTTTGGATTGGCTTCAATGACTAATAATTGAACTTTAAAACCTTTCATGGATTTTAATCCCAAAAATTGCTAATGTTCAATCCCACTAACTCCACTTATATCTATTAAATCTTTTGAAACGTCATTATAAATGTTTGTATTATTTGAAATCATAAGCACATGTTTTTGTATGTAAATCCCCATGGATGGAGAATCAAATGCAATTAACTAAAATTATTTGCATGAATGTCATGCATCAAATGGGCTCACTTCATTTTCATCCACACACGGAGCCAATTTTGTAAAAAACTACAAATATTTTTAGCTTTGTGAAAAACATTTGTCAAGAAATTGCAACCTTTTCAAGTTTTGTAGACAAATGTCGCAACCCCAATCTTGAAAGATTGTGAGGATGAAGACTCACACTTTCAAAATGGGAACTTGAAAGTCCGATGGGACTCTCGAAACTTCAGAAAGCAATTGTAAGGGTCAAAACACCTCACATTGGGGAATTTTTTATATCATTGGAAAGATATTGAAGTGTATATGTATAAAATGGGCTTGCATGACCCATTTGGACATTTGCAGCACAAGTTATGGCAAAAAGAAAGGTCGGGAATCAAACTGATAATTTGACTCCTAACCACAAAAAGTCGAGAATTGACCCAACCCCTGTGCGTGTGGAGTGCAACACACCATTGGAAAGCTCTTGACAAGAGCTACAACTTTTTTTTAGACCTCATCCCAATTGGAGGTCTAAGCAAAAAATTATAGTCCCGCAAAGTTGTAGGAGTCCAAACTGTGGCAATTTGGGGACTCCTCTTTGGGAGTCCCGGGACAAAAAGCCATTCGGATGTAGGTGCCATGGAGAGGCGCAAAGAATACTATATAGGGGAAGGTGGTGGCTTTTCTCGAGTCTGGGTCATGGTGAGTCTTGTGAGTCCAAAGTTGCCCATGGCTTGTCCTAACATTGAAGGTGCTCTAGAAAGTGAATTAACCAACTTGTTGGTTGATTTGATGCATATTCGAGTGAGTAACTAGAAGCTTGTCACCCTTCCTAGTCCCATCCCGAAGCTTTAGCACGCCCCTCTACCCCCCTTTTAGTGCTGAGAACTAGGAGCATGCCCCGAACTCCTAACAATTCCGTTATTTACTACCTTAGAGCCAACTTGGGTCTTTCAAGGAGCTTGGGAGCGCATCAACGAAGGTCAACATGAAATTACAACAACTTTTAGTTTTGTGGAAAATACTCCACACGAAATTGTAATGATTTTTGGTTTTCTTGAAGAAACTCTACAAAAAATAACAACTTTTAGTTTTCATGAATAAATTCAGCTCGTGGTGGTAATGAGTGACTATCATTTTATTGAATGGTATACATGTGGCAACCATACAAGGTCAAGCTAAATCTCATCTAGTGGTTTTGAAGTATGGCCTAAAAAAATTCATTTTCGGTTGTATAAAGAAATTTACTATGTGTATTGTCATAGATGCCAATGCCATGGGGTTCATATATTTGGATGTTCATCCATGACTTATAATGAATTTGTACCTAACTTTTAATTTAGTTTCAAATCACTCTTAGTTAACTTTTAATTAAGTTTAAATTCATTTTAAATTCATTTTTTATTAACTTTAATTAATTTTAATTTAATTCCTAGTTCCTTTTTAATTAACTTTAAGTTCAATTTTAAATAAATCATAATTCAATTTCAATTCATTTTTAGTTAAATCTAAATTCATTCTAAGTTGAATTTTAATTCACTCTTGGTTGAATCTTAATTCATTCATAGTTCATACATGGGTGCACATGGATGCACATGGGTGAACATGGGCCACATGTAAATTGGACACTTCTTAATAAACTTTTTTGAGCTATGTGCTCAAAGAGTATAAGTAGAGGTAGAATTCCCCATTGCCTTCAGTTTATTCAACACGAATTTTGGGTACATTTTCTTATCATAACCTTGTTTTGTTTCTTCTTTGCAATTATTATTTTTTAGATTCTTGTTTGCATTTGTCGAGATCTTGTTCTTGTTTCATGATTTGGATTTGGAATTAGCTTGACTTAGTTCTCATTTTAGTTAGAAAATCATGTAGTCTTGGTTGTTTTCGTGCATGTGACACATATAGTTTTCAGCAATGAGAAATTATTTTGCCATGCATATGGAAATAATTGTCGAAAAAATTGGCAATCTCCTTCCATCTACTAGAATAGTGGGTTAGACACTCTACTTCAGAAAGGATCACTTATTGATTTCAAAACCTAACAAACTTGTTTTTCATAAAAACTTAGAGGATTTCTTTTATCCATTCCTTGTTATGACCTTTGATAATACCTTGTTAGTAAGATGATACACTTCACAAGAATATGTTTAATCTTTCTTTTAGTGTCATCATCCTTGACACTGTTTCTAGGTCCCACACATATGGTAATTACTTATTTGAAATCGTTCTCAATTATTTGGAATTGTTGCGTTTGTTTAGAATGAGGGTTTATAAATATTTAGAATTGAATCCCTTTGATAACATTATGGACATGTTTCTTAGTGACCCTCAATATGCAAAATTGAATGTTTAGTGTTTTGCCAAATGTGGTGAATGTTTTTATACAAGGTGAGATCAAGATTGATAAATGAAATGAAGTGAAATATTTTATTATTTATTGTTGAATCATTGTGAATGGATGGTTTAATTTTATTATTTTTTCTCTAACCTAATTGATTCAAGTCCAATGTAATGCATTTTGCCATATAACCCTGTTGCCCCCAAGTGCCAAATGGTTTTGAATTGAAAATTGTGGATTTCACAAACATATTGTTAAGTTGTCATAAACCGCCAGTTTGACTCTCGACACTTCTTTTTGCCATAACTTGTGCTGTAGATGTCCAAATGGTTCATGCAAGCCCATTTTAGACATCTACATTTTGATAACTTTCCAATGATATAAATAACATCTCAATGCAAGGTGTTTTGACCTCTGAAATCAAACTCTAAAGTTTCAGGAGTCCTAGAGGATTCCAAAGTCCCCATTTCGGGAATGTGAGTCTCATCCTCACACTCTCTCAAAGTGGGGTTGCGACAGTCATGTTTAACGGGCCTTAAGCTACACAAATGAATGAAGAACCATTTCTTGAGTCATCTTTAGATTTGACATTGATGCAACATCCTAGTGATGAAAATTGCAAATTTCAAGAGGTGCACGCTCATCTTGAAGTTGAGCCCCTTCAAGCTTGGTATTATCACATTTCTCTAAACTCTCGCACCTTGGTGATTTTGTTGCAAGTCGACCTCAATTTTAGTGATGAACCTGAAACCATATACAAAAGTTGTTATGAAACTAAAGACACTTCTATCTTTGAATGGTGTTTAATTCCTTGCGTTAAACATTATGATTAATTGCGTAGTTTGATTCGTCAATTGTTTCCTAATAGCAAGGTAGAATACTTAGTTCGCACCATTCGATGTATTCTAAATTTCCTACAATTATGAACTATAACTATGGTATAACCCAAGACTCATCATGTAATTGCAGCTCCTTATTGAACTTATCCATAATCTAAATAAATGTTTCATCCATTATGAAACTCATGTTGCCATTGCCACCCTATCACACTATTTATTTAATTGTTAAGTTGTTTCGGATTAATCTTATGTTTATAAGGCTTGAAGATTGTTCTATCTCCATTAAACCTTTCATTGACGCCCCTTCAATTGTTTCACGAATCTTAAACCTCCTTGTTTACACAACTACCCATTAAATATCATAACAAAACCCATATTTTGCTGAACATCACGAATTTGTTATTTTTTTAAAAGCCTAACCTTTTAGAAAATTTTCACCCCAAATCATGCAACTAAGGTTTTAAAACTTTGATTACCAACTTTTGTTGAAGAAAAGAATTAACCCTACACCTCATTCATTTAATATAAAAATTTGAAAAAACAACCCCCCATGCAACCATGCACACTTATCATTCCTTATTTTAACATGAAGCTGACAAAACCCCATAATAGTCTTACCACACTCGAATATCCCTCATGCAATTCTTAAACATTGAGACTACCACACATGGTTGTGTTGATATGGCTTACACTATGTTAAGCTTAGACCTAAACCACATGGCAATTAATAAATGAAATCCTATTTCATTTGGTTTAACCTTTGAGGTTGAAGTTTTTTTATTGGCTCATCCCAAATAGTATTAAATTTTCATGTTTATTGTGTTTTCCAATAATCCTAGTCCATTCCTTTATATGGTTTGGATTCATGGAATGGAACCCAAACAATATGGATAAAGATTTTAGTTGTAACCTAGGGTAAACACACCTATCACCAAACACTTAACGATATTGGATCATTATAATTGTCTTTGTCCATGGTTTGTTCCTTTAAAAACTCAAAACAATTTTATAATCCTTCACTTAACATATCCAAATCTCTAAAAAACGCTACAATCTAATGAAAATGAGCAAGATATGTAATTTCAAAGTGAAAGGGGTTGTGCTTTGGATTTTTTCATAGGTGTTTAGTATGATTTTGAAGCTTAAGCTTTTCAACCTTTCTTTTTTTTGACTTTTCAGTTTGAACAACTTTTATAGATTTTGAGATAGCGCATTTGTAGCCTTTGAAATTGTTCAAAATGAATGAGAAATGAAAAAGATATAGTTGCTAGAAGTTCAAGGGGTTTAGAGACAAAATTTGAAACAAAATATCTCTCTTCCTCTTCTTGCGTTTTTTGTTTTGTTCTTTTCCTTTTGATGTTCAAAGAACATTTAAAGCCGTTTATTTTGTGCTTCCAATGACATAAAAAACATTCAATTTGGTGTTGAAATGAAGGAAAGTTTGAAAATGTTCGGTGATAGAGTACCATTTGCTATCTACCCTAGTCGTAATCTAGTTGTACAAGCTAATCTAAGCTTAATTAGGCCTAGACCTAAACTAATAATCTACCTAGCTTAGGTCTAGCTACTTATATTAATTATTTATAGTAATTATTCATCAACTATTTTTAATTATATAATTATACAAGTAAACAATTAAATATATTATCATCATTTATTAAATAATATGGTGATTAGTTTTTTTCTTAAATCAGCAATTAAAAGTATTTATCTATTAAATAATTAATTATCACTATTTTTTAATTCGAAATTCATTATAAATTCATATTAACATTTCATAAAAAAAAGAATTAACTCAAATATAAATATTCAATAATAGATTTTAAATGATATTTTTATTATATTAATTATTATATTGTTGTGATAATTGATAATCAATTACAATTACAACAACAACATTAATAATAATATTGTAGCTAGTAGTTAGGTTAGGCTAGTTATTTGACTTTTTTATTTGTATTTTTATTTAACTTATTGGAACTATTAAATGACCTAGTATAATAAATATCAAATAAGAAATAATATTTTATAGTATACTAGTGTTAAATAAAGATTAAAAATGAAATTATATGATAATTTATTAAATATATTTACTAATTATTCTAAACATTATTATAATTTATCATAAATAAATAAATAAATAAATTTAATAATTAAAAATATATTGGAACTAATAGAAAAAATAAAAATAAAAACTAAAATTCAAATATATACTAATATAGTAAATGAATCAACTTAATTGGTAATTTCCAAAAATTTATTTTAAAATTTAAAAAATCCAGTTGAAACATAATTACAAATGTCATGTAGTTGAAAACTTTTAGTTAAAAAAGGGGGCTTTTCTATTAGTGTCTTCTCTTGCTTCTTTTTTTTCTTAACAATTCCATTTCCTCCCCTTGTCTTCGTCTATTTTCATTTTTCTACATTTCCTTTTCCTTTGCTACTCTCTACAATTTTTTAATCGCACTTTCTGCATTCATTTTTATGAACTCCAAAACTTCAAAAATGCTCACAACTTTTGGCAACAAATGAAAACAACTTTTGACATTACCCCATGTTTTTTCATCCTTAAGCTTCTTGCTCATTGCATTCATTTTTTTACTTGCCTACCATTTTTTAATTAACGTTTGATCCTCGAAATTAATACGACCCATCACTACCACCTTTGTGTCCCTTATATAGCCATGTGGAAACACTTGTTGTCATCATTATGAATGAATGCTTCAAATTTCATCCTCTGATTATTTCGCATCCTTAATCTCCTTACATTAATTCTATTGATTCCACCTTGTTCACCTTATACATCTTTCACTAATTGTGCTAATTTATTTGCTAGTTGTGGCAACTCTTCTGCTAATTGTGGCAATACATATGCTAATTATGCTAATTTTTTTATATTGTGCCAACAAATCTGATGATTGTGTGAATACACCTAATGACTATGTGAATATCTCTACTAATTCAGCCAATATGCATGACATATGAACTTCAAATCTTTGTATCCCAAAACCCACACTTCTATAGTTATTGCTCACAAATTTGTTGGTCATTTGGAATTCCAAAATCAGTATTGTGTTGACCTCAAGATTTTTTTTTTCTGTTTTTCATCTTCATTACACCGCATTTGTGGTTTTTATGTTACGTAATTTTCATCTTTCTTCAATCTTCATATCAAAATCCTCCACTTAAAGTCCATTTACATTTTGTTCCTAATACATTGGCATTTGATGTTCTTGTTTCTCAACTTCAGATTCTATGGATTTATAGGGTTTGAGCTTATTCACATTGACCAACATAGGATTAACTTCAAACTTCTCAATTGTCACCAATAACATAATGTTATTTGGTAACACATATTGTACTTTGCATGGTCCAAACCATTTCTTAATAAACTTCCCTAGGTGTGACTTATTTCCCTTTGGAAACTAAAATGTAATCACCAAGACTAAATTGTTTTTCTAGATTTTTTTGTTGATTCCATAATGTTATATTCCACTGCTGAATACTACTAGTTTCTGTAACCTACATTCTAGCTTCTTACAACTTCTTTAGCTTTGAAATTTTGCTAGTTAAAATTTTTACTAAAGTATTGTCTCTTTCATTTCCACTAACAACTAGCACTATGAACTCCATGGGCATCAATGGATGTAATCCATACACTAATTGATATGGTGTATACTTTGTTGCTGTTTTGTATGCAATTTTGTATGAAAATAACACTATAGACAAATGTTCATCCTAATATATTTTATAATAGCATCAATTTTTTTGATAAAATATTTGTAAACTTGTGCCATCCCATTGAATAATTGAATCTCCTATGGATTCTTAGGTGGTGGCATGTCTACTATAACTTGTATTTTCTTTGGATCTGGTAAGTTTCATTTTTTGGAAACAATAAAACCCAATATCATCCCTATAAATACCATAAATGCACATTTTTCTAGATTTAGATTAATGCCATATTTTCTACACTTTTGAAAACATAATTTGAGCTTCTATAAATACCTCTCCATGTCATTGTACACTATAAAGTCATTTAGAAATATCTTCATAAAATTGTCCAAATATTTTTTGAATGTTTTGGTGATAGTTCTTTGATGTGTTGGAGGTCCATTTTAAAATCCAAATGGCATCACCTTCCATATAAAAGCCCCCCACTTTGTAACAAATGCAGTCTTGTATCTGTATTTTAAAGCTATAGAGATTTGATTATATCCTAAATATCCATTTAAGAAAGAATATGTCTCATACCCTCCTACTATGTTTAACACTTCATCTATAAAAGTTAATGGGTATGGATCTTTCTTCGTGGTTACATTTAGTTTTCTGAAATTTATATAGATTCTCAGTTTGCCATTTTTCTTGGGTATTACTACTATGGTTGACAACCGTGTAGCTTCCTCTATAAATTGAATGAATCCAATTGCTAACAACTTGTTTATATCTTGTTTGACTATTGTAACATATTTTGGATTTAATCTGTACTTGGTTTGATGTCCTAGTGGTATAGTAATATCCAACTCAATTTTATGTTATGCCAACTCTAGTGGAATCCCTTCGGACATTTGTATGTCCATGCAAAAACATTGAACTTTTTCAATAGCCGTTCCACTTTGAACACTTTGATCATTTCTAGATGTGCATTAATCTTCACCAATTATGGTTTTGCATCAATTCCCAAATTGAACTTCATCAATTGTTGATCTTCAGTTAACATCCATCCATTTATCTACAATTCATGTGATTTGATTTTTGTTAGATTTTCATCCACTACAACACTCCCTAGTTGATGATTACGATACATCTATAGATACACCTTATCCTCTTACTTCTGGCTCATGTATGTTACTAGCTATCTTTTTTTTTGTGTTATGTACTTTAGATCCCTATTCTGAAACACTAGTTTGCACATCTGTATCCATAATCTCCGCATCTATGTTTTTCATAAATTTAATTATCTCAAGAAAATTGATTATTCCTATAGAGAACAATTATGGCTTTGTGGCAAAGATGATATTTTCTTTTTCATGTATGATACCATTTTGATTGTAGCATGTAACACTTCTGGTTTTCTTACTTCACCTCCCAAATGCTTAGTGATTGTAATTGTTTTAACTATCCCATTCCCTTATATGGTAATATTGTTACTCCCCCAATCATGTGTCGCTTTAGCATCCCTCAACCATGGTCTCCCTAACAACATGGAATAACTAGAATCTACCACACTATTTTGAAGTACAATAAACATAGTTATGTAAGGAATGCCATGAACATATGTCTTTAGATCTCAAATCCAACCCATTGGTTTTGTGGTTATCTAATATGCCATCTTCGGATTACATGGTACAAGTTTAAGCTTTGATGTTGATCATTGGCTTCTACCCATTGTGATGCATCCACACTTAATGCATTCATTGGTCCATTTCTCGCAGGTTGCACTTGTTGTTCATCTTGAGACTTGCATTTGTGTAGATTTTAATATAGTTTGATGTGTAACCTAATCTAACTATTCCTAAGACATTATAAGCATTCTCTAACATTTCTTGAAATCAACAAGTTTTAGGAAAACATTTTCATTATTTTAAACATAAAATCAAATCAATTCTACCAAGTAATAAAAAATTAATGTGTTTTTTTTACAGATAGGACACTTGATTTGCTTCAAAAACTTTATATTAACTTTAACCTATTCATTAATGTTTTCAATTTTGTTTTTTAAAAACAACATTATCTTAAAAATTGCACAAAAATAATCAAAAACATAATACAAATTAAAATTTGTAAGTGCTAGTGCTTTCAATTATGTTCTACTACTTGATGGTTATAACCAAAATTTATGAGTATGAGTGCTTTAAATTTTGATCCACTATGTGGTCACCCAATGTTAATGGGGTTTTCTATATTTTCACATCAAGGTTTTTTGAATTTTTTCTATCTTTAACAATAGGTTCAAAAAATTAATAACAAGTACATCTAAAGAAAATCTTTAAATATTGTGTACAATTCAAAAGTCTAAATGGAAAAAAATCTACACAAGTTACAAAATTACAATGCTAGAAACAATTTATATTTTGAACTTGGGACAATTGCTTAAAATAACTCTTGAGTTAAAAACCAAAAAACATTCATAATCTAAATGAAGCACCACAAAAAACAAGTTAGTTCTTTAGTCCTAGAGGTAGGGACAACTAGTGTAGGGAACACTAAAGTCATGTGAATCAACAATAGAAAATTTCAATATAGGTATCTTACTAGTCATTTAGGTGTGAACATATGGTCACTGGATTTGGGTCATTATATTATATTTTATATATACCCATTTAAAACTTAAAAAAATAGGCATATGATGTAAGGTTACCAAAACCCTACCCTAAACCATAAATCTTAAGTTTTTTAATACCCAAATTCTACCTTAATAGAAAAAATTAGATGTTAATATGTCTTTACCCTATTTGTCTTTATGGGTAATAATTTAAAAAAAATTATATATCCTATTTGAAGATATATCACAACAACAAATATCAACACACAAACTACAAGCAACAAATTTTCAAGAATGTAATATATAGAAACATGGTATTATTCTTCTTCATCATAGGCTTCAATTTTTGTGTCAACATTGCACAATTTCCCTACTAACATGAAAACATTCAATCTATTTATGATTAAATCATATTGCATCATTAGGGAATAAGAATACCATGTTATAGGTCTCACCTTAATCGAGTCGGGAAGTTCCTTGTTTCTAAAGAGTTAGTACATAAAAAACTTAAAATTAAAGTAAGATCAAAATGTTGTTCATTGTTTCAAAGAAAAAACTTACATCATTTGGATAATGCAAATTACCTTATGGCCATGCATTATCAACTCTTGTCCTTACAACACTAAATTCAAGGATTATTCTAAAATGATGACTTTTAATTGACACATTGCAACAACAAGACTAGTAACGGATTTCAAATAGAATAAAGAGTGAAGACATAAAATGAACAAAGACAAAACGCATGAAAGCAAAATTGAAAACAAAATATATTAAAAACACTTGAAGATTAAGGCATCAAAAGAAGATGATTGTCAAATATACAAAAAGCTCAAGGAGAAAGAAATTATGGAAGCACGAAAGTATCCATCACCAAACCCAATGAGTTGCAAAGAAGGAAATCAAAATTCTAGAAACATGAAGAAAATCTTTTATTAGATATTAAGAGCACCTTAAAATGTGCACTTCTAAATTGATGGCACAATGACACATATTGATTTAAGCTTTTGTCATGCAATCTCATCATGAGTTTTGAATGACAATGTTGAAAAACACAATAGATAAGGCTTATCAATTTGAGGTCATCATGAAAAAGGATAGCACTTTTGGTCATTAAAAGATCACGTACCTAGTTAGGATGAAATGTGTGAAACAACAATAGTGAATATTTAGTTAATTAATATTAGTATTTCAAAGTTAATTAATGATGTTCCAAGCAATTGGCAAATCACCTAATTTGATATCTCATTATGATTTTTGTTCGCTTATTAGCAAGTGAGAATTAAGCTTTAGATGTAAGGAAACCAAAAATACTTGAGTTATAAAACCGACATAATCAATCAACTACCAAAAATGGCAAATGCAAGATTGGAAGAAGGAATGTGGAGTGGGGTTTGCATTGCTTTGTTGTTGATTGCTACTGTAGAACCTTCACCATTTTGGCATAAATTAAATTATTTTTCTACTATCGTAGAACCTTTACCATTTGGGCATAAATTAATATGTTTTCATTTTGTCAAAAATTTGAAAAATTATTTATTATTTGTGCCAAAATTTTAATAAATTTGAAATTTCATTTGTTGAGTAGTGAATCGCAAACCTTCCGTGACAACAATTTGAAATTGAAACAATCTAGCATTTTAGATTGTTCCATAACATTTGATGAGACCCTGTTCATTATTTTATATAGTCATTACCTATTGAAAATTTCAAAATTTTAAAACCAAGTGCTGAAGTTAAGATTTCAAATTTAATTAATTATTCAATAAAAGTACCAGTATAGATATACAAATTAGATATAAAGAACCAAAGAAATGTAAGAACATCAAATTGAGTTCAACGATTGCTAGATCTACATCGTAGATATGAAGAACCAGCCCAAAAGGGGAAAAAAACCAAAAAACTTGAGTTCTAATGAAACCACGCTTTTTTCCTTCTCACATAATTATTTCTTTAATGTGGACTTGTTGGGTGTCTCTGCGTTTGTAACTTGTACCCTACACTACAATAAAAATAAAAAAACTGGCTGAGTGGCTGACTTGAATCATTTAAAAAAAGAATCCCAATGTAAACTCGTAATTGTACAATTGGATCTTGTTGCAACAAGAAGAGGAAAGAAGTTGAACAGATCGCACATGCCACACCGGTCCAGTTGCAGTTAGAGCGTCTCGCATCGAGAAAATAGCTGGCCTCTCGACAGGATCATGTAAATCTCGGCTCTCCCTCTATTTCTTTAGATCCTTGAACTGATTCAAGAGCTCCATAAATACGCGGATCGCACAGGATGTTGCATTGAGTGACGATGTCTGACATTAGGTTTCGAGGGAGGTTTAAGACAGAGACTCAGAATGAGAGTTAGAGTGTGCAGAGAGAGAGGAGAAAGAGATTTGTGTGTACGCGTGCTTTGTATTTTGTGTAGTTTTTCTTCAGATCGTGTGCAGGACATCGAGAGAAGGATGCTGCAAGAGTACGATGCAACGAGGTTTGAGAAACTGGAGTTGGAGGCAGGGAGAGAGCAAGAAATGTGGGCCTTGAAAGCTTTCAAACCAACAGTGAACAAGGCGTGTAAGGTGGTGTACCAGAGGCTACGATTAAGTGTGGAAGACGAGCGTGTGTTCCCTGAGAAGTATCATCGCCTGGACATGAGAAATTTTATTTTATACGGCACTCTCGAGTTGGGAGAGGCCCCTACCCGGTCTGGATTCGTTGAAGATGAGCCCCTGCCAATGGAGCAGCGCAGCTTTGGGGACTTGTTCGCATCCCATCTCATGTCGGGACTTCCTATTCTGTGGAGTACTCGATCTACGAGTAAACAGACCTTCTCTCCCTAGACTCTTTAAGTTTCCGTGCCACCATTCCAGTGAAGACTTGGATCCCCTATTTAAGATGACAAGAAGAAGAAGAAGAATGATGCCAATGTTTATTTTGCTCAAGAAGGATGTTTTGAGTCACGCGTCTCCACCTGAGTTTGAGCTTCCGCCTACAAGTTTTGCTCAACAAAGGTGTTTTGAGTCACGTCTCTCCACACAAGATAGAGGTCCTGCCTCTTCAATTCTTGCAAGTTGACTTTTTCTAATTCGTGGTTGCCGCAATCTTCCCGCCCACAAGAAGAGGAGCATCCTCTCCTCGTCTCAGGCACTCCAACAACCTCCTTCGGAATGGAGAATTGGTGGACAATTTGAACTTACCTCCCAACCATTATGACTAATGTTCATGCATTCGTCTCGCGGGATTTGTACCCACAAATTGCAGAGTGAGTCTCGGCATCTACTAGACGAAGACAGCAGCAGATTAGAAATTCTATTTTTGACAGGAATGAGACATTAGTGCATTGCTTGTAGATAGAGTCCGTTACCCTCTCATTAGTCCGTTGCTTATAAACATCACTGGATTAGATCCTGTATGTATAAGGGCAACTTTGGTTACTGCTCTAAAAGATTCCTCACTTCAATTTCACGTTATGTTCACTTGGAATGTGTTGCATGATTGAACTATGGTTGTAATTGAGGAATTCGTTCTTGCATTGATTCCATTAGTGATGTGCTCTCCATGTGCTCCACCAGATTTCTGTTTCCATCAAAGAATTGCTCCCATTTTTGTGCTTTGTTTGTAACTTGGACCAGTTGTACTTTTGCACTTGCATCTATGTTTGCTTCCTATGTGTTCAAGAGAATTTGTAGGAAGGAAAAGTTTCTTGGTTTTGGGTTTAGAATTCCATATTTTATCAAGATTGTGGAGTTCACAAGTAGACAGCTGCTTAACTACAATACCCTAAACCATGACACAAATCTTTTAAGTCATGGACTAACAATGCACATGGGAGGGAGCTGAAAAAACATTTTCTCTGGAGCCAAATAATTGACTAAGGGGTATGCAGGAAACATAAACTTGTCTTGCACATTCTATCAGAACACACCAAGTCAATTGATCTACAGGTCCAAAAAATAAATCAGACATTTTTCTAAATGATATATTGGTCTTTGCACATTACTCTGATCAACTGGTTAGGAAATCAAATTATATGCATTTGGTATATGTCTGAGTACTGAGAACTCCCTACTTGTAATCTAATAAGTTATTTGCAATCCAAGTTGAAAAGAGTAGAGTTGAGGTACCAGATCACAACTCAACTGAGCAACCAGGAAAAAGAGAAAAATCTTTTCTAGAAGAGCAAGAGTAAATGAAAACAAAGACCTAATCAGAAACTGCATTTGCAAAGATATTGTGCATTGGTATCATGCCATGGAAAACCTCAGCCAGAAAATACCAGTAGTCCATGCATACATAAATCATATAATTTTGATAATTCTTCATGGTGTTCAAAGAGATCCTTCCAAATTTCTCCAACCATCCTGAATTCCTTTGCATCCAACTTTCTAAAGAAACAATAAATTCCATGATGGAGCTACAACAGCAAAGTGCTCTGAATAGTCATCAAGAAACCAGATGCATATGATCAAAAGCATTTTCATAAATCCTGGTGTGATTGTGTACACTTGTACAGAATCACAATATAGAAAATCATACAATGAAAAGGAAGAGATCTGGAACTAGAAATTGAGTGACATATGATTACAAGGCTGTGGTTGGATTGGAATCATAGAAAACACGTCAATGCACTGGTGTAATTGCACATCACTGTACCTGAAATACCCTTCATTTACAGAATCAACCAAGAACATTCTAACAGTGAAAGAGGCTTTGAAGGAAGAAAAGGATCTCTCACAATAGACACCATGAACATTTTTTATCCAAGGCTGCCCAAAATGTGGAGAAAAAGCAACCCAACATAGCACTCCTTCATTATTTTGCTTGCATCCTTCCGACTCAACTGTAAATCCAAATCCACCCTCATTGCCTAATACAACATCCAAAATGCCCTTCATCTAGTTCTTGAACAACCAGGGGAATCTTACAAGTGACAGACTCCAAGGGCATCTTAATAATAGACACCTTTATGCTGTTGTCACTTATTAGAATGCCCACGATTGCTTGGTATCTATATGCAAAGCACTGGGAGAAATTTCCTAGTGTATTTGGAGGGCACCTTATATCTCCCAGAAAAGAGGAGGGATCGGATGCCTACCCAAGAGTAGGAGGGAAATTATTGCCTACTTATAGGTGTAAGATTGCTCCCACTCTTAAGGAGTAGGTGTAAGAACCCTACCCCTCTTTTGGCTTTGCAATCTAAATATGTTTACATTCAAGATATTTTCACCTCATTCTTTACATTGGGTAAAGCCCATGGGTGGAGGACATTACCAAAATGCAAGGCCAGACTCAGCTATTGTCTCATCACAGGCCCCTTGTTTGGGAATGCCACGACCCTGAGGCCTTACCCTAGACAACATGTGATCCAAGGCAGTGGTAGATTGTCATGCTCACTGCTCACATTTCTCAAATGGAGTACAAAGCCATATATGGAAAATACTGAAGCCTCAAGCACAAGAACGTTCACGTTTCCCAATACCTGAATCATCCAAGGTCCAAATGCTTTGAAAACAAAGAGGATCATAAAGTGACAGAGACTGAAGATTTCACACCTTCATCAGGCGTTGCGACTTTCAGGAACACCCTTGGTTGCCCAATATTAAGGTTTTTCATGTCCTTTGAAGTCTCTTCAAGGCCATGGACCGAGGCATCCAGTGGGCTCACAATTGCAGCATCCACTCCAGACTGTTGCTCCTTGGCCAATGCTGATCAGCTCCTCGATGCAAGCACGCGGTACAAGGAAGGGGATTTCTGTGAGAAGGGCATGCAGGGTTTACAATATTTGTTGCAAATTGCGATGACACCTGCGCTCCTCCAGATCACTCGAACTACAACAAGTACTGTGGGATTCAATGCTTTAGTTTCATGGGTGCAATGGTTCTAGGGTTGTAGAATCTAGTTTCTTCCTGCAAGATCGACTCCTCGGTTAATCGTAGTTTACAATCAGCGTCTTTAAAGATCTAGCATTCTTCCTTTATGAAGCAGTGTTCTGATCGAAACAAGACGACGACCGATCCGTCCACAGTCACCACAAATCGATTGTCGAAAGAAACATCCCACAAAAGACAGAATTCAATCCAACAAACAAATCTTCACGCAGACACGGCACCACAGATTCCACATGTCCTTACACTTGAAACCGTACGCCAACACTCCTCACTGCAGACATACCCACTACAAGATATGGACTTCAGAATCATCTGAGTGCGAGCAACAAGCAAAAACAACAAGATTGAAACTTTATTTCCGAAAAACAAGAAGAGGCTCCCTCCACAATATTGATATGACGTGTAAGACCTGTGGCTGGCTCCAGCAACACCACAATCGTGGTCCTCGACAAAAGAGGAAAACGACCAGAGCAGGACCCAAAGCCAGACTTTGATATTCACTTGGGATTCGGGAGGGGAGCTGTAAGAAAGCAACATGAAAGTGGGATAACCAATGTTAGTTGGTTATTCTGGCTTGCATTGAAGAATGGAAGTTGGTGATGGATGGATTTGGCCATCTAGGTAGGTCACACAACACAACAAAGAAACACTAGGCGACCTTTTTTGATTTGGGTGTGTGTATACCATAAGAGAAACCTTGATCCAAGAGATACTAGGTAATCCATTTGGTGCTGAGCACAATTGTGACCTAGAAACAACTCCAACTGGTTACCAGACAGCATTAGGGTTTTGGATTTTGCTGGTGACCTCTAAGCCTTTTTGTGGATGGTCAAAATGTTGACAGTCCAAAATGTCACAATTCAAACCCATCAGGCTGCTTGTGGATGGTGATCTCTAAACCTTTTTGTCTTTGCACATGTGAAGAAAGACAGCAATTACAGTCCTACAGCATGTGGATGGTGCAGACACAACTGTGTTTTCTTTTCTAGTTTGTGGTTTGGATGCTGTTTGCCTTGGAAGACTCGGTGATGGAGACGAGGATAAGTTGGCAGATAAATGAGGAAGTAAACGAGGAATTCAGCAGTGGGCGGTTTTGCATTCAGGAGGTAAGTTTGATGTTTTGTGGTAGCTCATGTGCGTCAGAAAGACTGTATTGTACTTTACTTCGGCTGCACAGTGTTCAAACGTCTTTCTGATGCAGATATGTGCAAAGAGTTTTTATGTGTCAGGTTCCTTAACAGCCAGAAAGTAGGATGGATATGATGAATGAGTCTAGGTTCATGGTCTACTAGGTCCTACATTTGTCAAGAAAAACACGAAAAGAGTGAGGATTGCCTAGTTTAGGCTTCTTGGGCTAAGAGTTTGACGTTTGTTTTTAATCTAAGCCACCTAGCCTAGGTTGCCTAACATAGGTAGCTAGCCTAACTATGTTAGTTAGGTTGACTTTTTGCTAGGCGAGTTAAGTTAGGTTGTCGAACCTACAAAAAAAAAGGTTAGGTTGACTTTTGGTTACGCTAGTTACATGAATTAAATTAAGTTGATTTTTGGTCATATGCAATGACTCATAATGTGTTTATAGATTTTTGACACATGTCATCCATCCATCAAGGTGTTTTTTGTAACACAGTTGAATAAAATGACTAAATTGAAATGGCATGCACTTTACATGTCATACCAAGGTCATGATGACATGAAAGCCAAAATTAAAAAATCCTAATTGATAAAATGATTGGGTTTTACAACTAAATGTCCTTTGTGACCAAATGGGTGAAACGACATGGGTTTAGCAATTCATGAGTGACTAGTTACATATGTCCTTCTTGATTAGGACATAGTCACAAAACCTAGTTACAAAACCCTAGATGTGTTATTGTGTAGGGATGAATTGCGATGGCAGTGAGCAAGCTAATCTAATGATTTCATAAATGGCCAATGCCATCGTAAATACACCAGCAGATCCTCCTTCACTACTAGGATACCTCATTTAGAAGGTCAAGAAGTTTTTAGATTCACAAAATGGAGGGTTGACATAGCCTTAAGGTCAAAGGGCGATTTACACAAGCATGATCGTGTGAATTTTTCTTGACCAATGTCAAGTGGCTTTGTTGGTTTAAATGTTGAACATGGCCACTGCAAATAGGGATCAACTTGAGTCAAATTAAAGTGATAGCTTTGGAAAATGTAAGATTTGTTTTATGTGAAGCATGTAAATGTGTTATTTGAACCCTTTTTGCAAATGAAAGTATAATGTCTTGTAACCAACATGTAGATCTTGAAACTTGGCCAAAAATTTGCAATAATAAGCCTATTTGGCGAGTAACAACACTCAAACTTTCAACGCAATAGATAAATAGGTGGGAGGTTAGACGAACTTTGGAGGTTGTTGTTTTGCCACCTATTACAGTTCCTCCACCAAGATGTGGACAAATTTACATCATTAGTTCCACTTCACCTCCTAGCACAAAGCAGTATGAGGTGACAATTGAAAATTTCCCTAATTGCACTTGTGTTGACTTCATACAAATGATGGCAAGTTCCGTGGGTGGTTGGGGAAGTGGGTGCATTGCAAACATTTCTATTTCATCTTGCAAAATGTGATGTATTATGGCTAAACAAAACCTTTCATTCATTTCCCAACATGGAGTTGGAATGAAATGCAGCATCTAACAAGTCGTGTTAGGGTGATATTTATAGAATAATTAGAGTGTTGCTATTGAATTGTATGGCATGTGATAAAGGGATTTTCAAAAAGTACATTTGTAAGCAGTTAATAGATATGAAATACTTGTATGAAGTGCAAAATTCGTTGGCATTTTTTGAAATACAGGAAATGAATTTAGATTGTTTTCGTGTCTACAAACGGATTGCCCACTAGGCATTGATTTTTGTGTTTGCAGATTACCCTAAATAAAATTAATTGCATTCTTCTTCTACCAAAGCAAAATCATGTTTATCTTTGTCAGTTGTCATGCCATTTGTGATTTGTTAAATAACAAAAATATGCATGTTTTGTAATTTAGTGACAAACTATCACCTAAACATTTTGAATGTCCTTTTAAAATATAGTTTTGTACATGACATCCAACCCACTAACAAATAGTAGTATATTATTCAATAAACTTTATAGATGAACAAGCTATGGTTTTAGGGATAACCCTTTACCAAAAACAAGTTCATTTGGAAATTTTCATTCAAACAAGGTTTTTTAATGATGAATTTCATCCATTATTCTTCATCCATTTTGATTTCATCCATGTCCACACGAAAAAATATTTTTCCATGTCATTTTAGAATCTATCTTACGTAACAATTTTTTTCCACACACAAGAACTACAAGCAAGCACCATGGGAGAAGGAAGAAGAAAATACAACAAAGTTCTTTGTAATTCACAAAACACAACAATGCGATTGAAGGAGCAAACGATGAAGGGACCTCTTTAGAAGTTGAGTAGAATGAAAGCAATAGGAGAGCCTTAGGGTTTTGAGTGTGGGGTGCCCAACTTACATCCTTGTTGGCTATGGATTTGCAGTATGCTGTTAGGTTGATTCATTGATTCATTCCCATGTCTAGTTATGTTCAATAGGTATTAAATTTTGGAACAACAGTGAAATGGATAAAGATACAAGGTTCTTTTGGGTTCCCTATAACCAAACCTTTTAAGTACAAATATAAGTGCTACACAAGGTGCAACCATTCATCTATTAGTATATAGGGCTGATATGGAAGAATGGCGTAGCATTTTCATTTCTTAGAGCTCACAAATTTGTTTAACCCAATTGTTTCGTTTATCAAGCATGTATGGGGCAAACACAACTAGTTATTGCCTCATTAATGGACATGCATATGTAGATTTTGGGTGAACCCATCTGATTGATGGGTTGTTTTGAAGTCTACCCATCTACTTGTTGGGTTTCTTTTCAAAATCACTATGAATTGTAAAAAAAAATCATATGATTAATTTTCAAAATGACATTTATTTGATAAACATACAAATAATTAGCTTCAATTCCCTTAAATCGTATTAAAATGAGATTATTAAAAAATTGATTTGAAAGATTATGTAAAAGTTAATTAAAATAAAACACATTAATTTTACAATAAATTGAAAATTTAATATAAATTTTGTTTTTGAGATATAAGTTTTAAAATTAATTTGATGTTATTTTAAAAACTTCAACAAGGCTTTGATGAAGATTTAATAACAAAAATCATTTTTTATCTTTTTTTTTTTAATGTCATAAAATTTTATTATTGCCCTAAGATAGTAAAGATGCATGTATGATTTTAGGTTTTACTAAACATGTATGGGGGAAACACAACTAGTTATTGTCCCAAGTTAATGGACGAGCATGTGTAGATTTTGGGTTACCCATCCAAAGATGGGTTGTTTTGAAATCTACCCATCTACTTGTGAGGTTTTTTCTCAAAATATGAATGTTGGGTAATTGATTTGATCATGCTTCTTATCATTTTATTTTTTTTGGGGGTTGTCACTTGCTTTTTTGTATCACAAGGTTTCATGTCACTATGAAATGTAAAAAGAATTCATATGACTAATTTTTAAATGATTTTTTATAAACATACAGATAATTAACTTCTATTCTCTTAAATCTCTTTAAAATTTGAAATAACTAAAACCCTAGAATTTATGAAAAAGAAAAAAACAACCTCAACACATTCAAAATTATGATATGGATACCATTATAGAAAATCAAAACAATAACAAACAATAGATTCATATGTTAAATGATCTATAAAGAAACAAACTTGATACACCTATGTTAGAATTTCAAAATCCATATTGTTCAACAAAAAAACATGCACATGTAAATGATAACTTACAACAACCTAAAATATGTGAATTATTGGATGTTCAAACAGAAATAAATTCCTTATACAACAACACAAAAATTTTGATATCTAATAACGAAAATATTCATTCACCCATATTTTCAAAACTTTCATAATCGATTTTTTTTAATTAAATGATTTAAAATGTTATGGGAGTGCAACTTCAAGTTTTAAAAATCATTTTTGAAGTGAAAAGGGAAATGAGCAATGAAAAAATAACAAGAAGAGAATTAAACTTTCGAAATTACAAAATATGTTTTTTTATGGACCCCTCCTACTTTCAAATCTCATAACGTTTTTATTTCTTATTCATTTTAGATGATTTAAAGTGCTATAGGAACGCCACCTAAAACTCTAAAAATTAGTTTTGGATTCTAACAACCAAAAAAAACATACAAGGAATTTTTCGGGTGTTTGGGAACCGGCCTTTATAGCATTTGGTGGTTTGTTTTTTGAGTTTTGACCCCTCTATCTATTTTGAAGGCCATAACTTTTTCAATTCTAATCAATTTTTGATGATTTTTAGTGCATTATATGTGCCAATAGGAGGAGTTCAAATTTTTCTTAGACGCCAAGAACAATGGAGCCTTCCCCTTGGATCTAACTTGCTTTGAGCGTTTAAATGTTATGGTTGCAATTCAATTGCAACTAATGAACAACTAAAAGAATTAACCCATATTATACACTATATAAAGAAGGTTTGTTATCTTATGTTTTCACATTAAAATACATGTGCCAATTTTGGGATGAGTTGAAAACAGCTTAACCTAAAGGCAAAACATAAAATAAAAAATAAAATTTCAAGGTTTTTTTTTATGCATTTAATCTTATGCTTTCTTATTTACTTACCTAACTAAGTAAGTAAATAGGTCCTATGTTTTTACCTACCTACCTACCTACCTACCTACCTATGGTCATGTATGATCTACCTAGTTACTAAATATATATATAATATGCCATGTGGCAATTTTTGTATTATGCCATGTGTTGCAATTTCAAATTGTCATTAATAATCATAATGGGGGATGGAAATCAATATTTCAAATAAATTATTATGTCCAAAAATCTTTATAATGCCACGTTTTAAATTTTAATAGATGGATGATAATTAATGATATTAACATGATATCATGGGTGTAGTTATAATGGAGTTGAATAATAGTTGAATATGAGTTGTTTTGATTGAATTGCAATGAATTGCAACTTTGCAATTCATGCAACTTGACCATTAGAATTCATGATGTATAAATACAGTGAGTTGCAAGTGTTTGTTGCAACTCAAAAATTGACTATTTGCAAAACACCTTTTTTTCTCATAGTGACATAAACATTAGCAAAACTTCCATGGTGATGGAGACCATATTGTTGGCCAACAATGTTGAATGCTAAGTATATTGGCACATACAAATAAGTATAGGGTTCATGTGAAGCCTAAGTGAGTGGCAACAACTCACTACATTGTTCATGAACAACTGAAAACTCATTGAAAGCCGAATCATCATATTTACATAATGGATTGACATAAAGCTGATATAACTTAGCCTTTACTAATTTCACTACGTCTAGGAACTCACAAATAAAAACATCCTACCTTTTAACATAGTTGATTAATGTGTGCACTACTTCCAACATTGGAAGGATGCATGGTAGACCTAGAACCAACTCTAAATCACACAAAAGATCCAAATTATTCCGAACATACTTGCTTTTGGATGCACCAATGTACATCTTGATAATTAAGGGCTTGTATTTTGTTAATAATCATTTCAAAGGCAATGGATATCCTATGGGTTTTGATGTTGCACATCAACTTCAAGCCCTTGGTCTCTAATAATTTGTCATGACATGTAGTGTTGTGACATACAATGTCGTAAGGGTGTAAATCCATAGGAAACTTTACTAAACAAAAAGTCTAAAACTAATCAAAGGTAGAAACTAATCAACCAAAAAGAGATGCACACACACACACATATATATAATGCACAAGAGGAGGTTGAAATTCTCATGTATCCCCCCCAAACCTGAGCCGATAAAAGTGTGGCATTGTCTAAGTAGAAATCAAGGTGTTGTAGGAGAACATGATGAACAATACCAAATGCCAGCAAGAATTTGAGTGAGCTCTGGTTTGAGGTAGAAAAGATGGTATCCACCATTGCAATTATCGCAAAGCAACATCTAATCAACATTGTCTATCCTCTGACATACGTAACATGGATAATGAAGTGGAGGAATCCAGGTCGATGTGATGATGGTAGGATCCAAATTCGACAGGTGGCAGGGCGCATAATTTTTGGAATGATTTCGAATTATGCGTCTGTTAGCTCCTTGTAACTCCAACACACTTGAAGCCTTGATCGCCTTAATCCTCAAGATAGTGCGATTAGAAGAAGTGTCCAAAGTATCATTAGGTTGTCGTTGGAGATACACAAAGTCATCAACATCAAATTGTTTCACCTTAGGTTTGTAACTACCACCTCATGTGTGTACATACCGTAAGGTGTCTCGATGTTGTGCAATGGACAAGTTCTTCATGGCCATGGGCATAACCCTCTTGAATAGAGCAGCCCTTTCCGCGATGACCTTAGCCTAGGTGGATGGAGAGTCCAAGTCCACAACTTGTTCCATTTGAGCAATAATGGAAGAAGGTGGAATGGGATGTCTCCCAAAAAGTAAAAAGTAAGGAGAGAAATGAAACAAATAGGCATGTTTGGACATCATGTAACCCATGGCAATGTAAGGGAGGGCCAGGTCCCAATCCTTTTTGTTCCTAATGAAACAAATCTTTCAAAGTCCTTTCTTGCATGTTTGAACCATCCTTTCTGTAAGGCCATCAGCTTGGGGATGATCTCTTGAAGTTTGCCGATGGCTAATGAGAGCATGGTCAAATAGGTCTTGGAATTCTCCTCTAAATTCTAATCCTTGATCAATAAGGCATTCAACACAAGCCCTAAAACCTACTTAGGACCTGTTGTAAGAAAATTTGGCTGGTGTTATGTGATGACTTGTTCGACAACACAACAAGCTCGACCCACTTTGAAAAATGCTTAATCATAATCATGATGTAGACATTACCCCTAGAGGTCTGTGGTAATTCTCAGTTAAATCACATGACCAATGATAGAACATGCCTTGAATAGGGAGTGGAGAAAGCATGAGTTGTCGAGAGGATAAACAAGTTTTCACTCTATCACATTGTTCACACCTAGCAATGACGTCTCGGACTTGATCATACGTACCTCTCCAATGGTAATGAAAAGCGAGAAGGCTACAAATACGTTTAATTCCAAAGTGTCCAAGCTCCGAGTCTACCTTCTGAATAAGACCAGGTCGTTCATGTGGTGGAGGGACCACTCTGTCGCCTTGTAGTAAACATCGAATGAGGTGATTGTCCTTCCATGAGTAACGTTTGGACCACTGTTGTATGCGATCTCGATGACTTGATATAGCTTGGGAAGGGTATTCCCCATGCTGAAGAAACCTCAGAGTGTCCAAGTCCTCCCATATATCCACAATGGGATGTTCAACCAGGTTACATTGCAGTAATGCAAAATAATTAGATGCATAAGATACATGTAGTGTTAGAATTTGGTCGAAATCTTGCTTGGCTTCTGAAAAATCTTCAGAGGTAGTGAAAGGTCTCCACAACATGGTATCTGTGTTTTGCTGTGTAATACCATGTTGGTGAATAACCTTGAACTCATACTCTTGAAATATAAGCGCCCAACGAGCTAACTTACCAATAAGCTTGTCGTTGGTCATCAACCACTTAATAGGTTGGTGGTTGGTATACAAAGTGAAATTGGTGCCATAAAGTTAGGGCCTAAAATGTATGACAACCCATATAACAACAAGACACTCTCCCTCGTATGAAGAATAGTTGCTCTCAGCCTTGTTATTGCTTCGGGGTGCATAGGCAAAACATATTTTTTGCCTTCCTCATTAAGTTGGCCAATAATAGCACCAATACCAAGAGCACTCCAGTCAGTGTATAGAATGAAGACCTTGCTGAAATCAGGTCTCCTCATAATGGGGAACTTTGAAAGCTTTTCCTTGGGCGTGTCAAAAGCTTCTTGAGCTTCTTCACTCCATGTTCAAACAACATCCTTCTTTAACAATGCATAGAAAGGATGAACAATATTACTGAAGTTTTGGACATACATAAATCATGTAGTAATTACATAGTTTGATGAAACTCCTCAAAGTGTGAACATTAGTAGGATTGGGCATCTCCAAAATAGCTACTACTTTGGCCCAATGAGCCATAATACCATTTGGCAAAATTCTGTGTGTAAGGTAGATGACTGAGGTGACAACAAACTCACACTTTTTAGGATGGATCTTCGTATTGACTTCGTGGAGCCTCTTGAATAATTCCTCAAGATGAACCAAGTGTTACAAGAGTCCCTTATTATGCACTAGGACATCATCTATGTAGCATTTTAGGAAATTTGCCCATTCGAGAACCTGGTCCATGATTCGTTGAAAGAAGACATGTGCATTTTTTAATCCAAAAGGCATCACAAGCCATTCCCACAACTTGTTATTTCCATGGAATGTTGTTTTCTTGTGATCTTCCACAACGAACACAATTTGGTTGAAGCCTTACCTCAAGTCCACAATTGTGAAAATATTTGAATATCAAATGCCATTAAACAATTTTTTAGGGATGGGCATGGGGTACCTGTCTTGAGGTGTAACCAAGTTCAAAGGCCTATAATCCCCACACATCTTTTTCTCGGTCTACAATCCAGCTGAATCTTTCTTTGTTGGCATTACTATAGCGGCCACGAAATCAGAACTTGATGGCTGAATGAGACCAGCCTCATGGAGCTCTTTGCATCTTTCATCTACTAGTTCCCATTCCTATTTACTCAACCTATGCCTCCTCCGATAGATGGGTGTTTCATCTGTAAGGTCTATAGATAATTGCATGGTCTTACACCTACCTAAGTCTTTCATTGAGAATGCGAACACATTTTCATACTTAATTAACAAGTTTGTGACTTGGTCTCTCTCCTTCTCCTTCTTGGTGAACTAGTTCCCCATAATGAAAAGGTAGTTGGAAACACATGGAATGGAGTTGGAAAATGTGTTTGAAGAACCTGGTGTATTGGGTTCTCCATTATTCAACTACGTAGATTCATAGAAGGTTGTAATTGTTTCTCCAAAAGCTGATGTACCTCCAGGTATATCAAAAACAACTTGAGTCAAATTACATGGTACCTCCCCCCCCCCCCCCAACACTAAAAGTGAAGTGTAGAGTGTTGAAGATAGGCAAATGTACTTGGTCGGGGTGCCATGTAGTCACATCGCCAAAACTACAACTCGATTGAATCAGTGTTGGTGTTGTGTACATCTAAAAGAATACACAAGTTACCAACAACCATGTAAGGGAGTTCAGGTCCATGCCTTTCCCCAATAGAGCATTACACTCCAATCTAGTCACCTTAGTGTGACTGGTAATGCCAGTTTGGAACCCCATAGCCCTTTCTCTTTCTTTTGGGCTTGGTTCATCCCAAGTGGTTGAAGCATGACGATACACCAGGCCTGGTCCATCACCTTGAAAGGCGTGTGCTCCTAGGAAGGAGACAAAGGTGGGCCAAACACCTCTTGATTTTCCTATTGTGTTTATAAGAAACCAAGGAGGTTTCTTTTGCCTTCACTACTAGTTAGATGTGGTCAAGTTCACCTTGTATTTCACTCAGATTTGAGTGAACTAGGACAGATTAACTACAAGCTAATCATGGTAAAACAACTTAACTATAGGTTAATCCCCTAGTGACCAGGGACCAGTTGCTACGGACAGGTCAATTAAGCTAGTGAAACAAGATGGAAACAAGTGATGTCCAAATTCAGGTGGAAATTACACCTATTAGTTAAATCAACCTACAACACTAGTCAATTAAGAGGGTTTTTTCACCTGGTGTGATTAATTAATTTAAATTGTTTTTTCATTTTGTGTTTAGTTAATTTAGGAGAGTTATTTCACAAATTATGGTTGGTTGATTTAGGGAAATTTTTCCATCTGTTAACCATTAAATATGGGTAATTAACTCTATAATATTTTCATCTTGTAATTTCCATGTGTCCATCTAAGAACTCAAGATGACAAGTATAGAAACATGCATAGAAACTTGTAAGGTTTGATGATCCTTGTTTGAACTTTCAGTGTGCTTGCAATTTATACAAAGTGAAGAGTCACCACTACCCTGTGCTAGATGTTCTTGACAACTCACCTCTGCTTCAACACCTTCTTCTATCAGCTCACCGCTAAAGCTAATAGATTGACAACTAGTTCCTTGATCATAGGGTGTCACTGCTGCAAGGCTACATGCATCCTTTGTTGTCCTTGCCTTGAGGGTTGTTGCACCTCTCAGTGCTGCAAACAAAGAAATTACAGAGTCAATTCTGGCAGGAAAGAACAACACCATTTGAACCGACTTATCAAATAGATATCACCGAATCCAATACAGGCAAACAAACTCAATATAGTGGCAGGAATACATTGAAGACAGAACATTGAAAGTTTCAATAAGAGGTCAAAATCAGTTGATGAGACACTCACCAGTGGCAGCTGCAGTTGTGAGAGTCATGATATCCCCGCTAGTCCGCACATTGACAGCAAAGCTAACAATAGTAGCCAGATGCTCACGGTTTGCACCCATACTCTCTGCTACTTTCACACATTGAGCAACAACCAAAGCAGCAGCTGAAGCCACTGCCATGGATGTCTTGGACAATGAATCCTCTGAGGAAGATGCTGCTGTTGCAGTAGTAACTGCAGCAATTGCTGCTGCCACACCTGCAACTGTAACAGCTGCATGTATTTGTGCATTTTGAGAGCGATTTGCTTCTTTCCTCTTCTCTTTCAGGTCTTTGATCCAGCGCCCCATTGAGTTTCCCCTTAATGGTCTCTGGACCATGCTGAAGCTTCTCCAGAACTAGAAGAAATTCCATCCCAAACCCCAGACACAAATTTATCAGACATAGAACACACCAATCATGTTAATCAGGTAAACTCCACCCTCTGAAGCTCTCTTTACAACCAAGGTAACCTCAAGCCATAGGCTGCCAAAGTCCCAAGAGGGACAAGGAGTTGGAGGGAGCAAAGAAAGAGCGGCTGGGATATAGGTTCAAAGCTGTGGGTGATGCAGACAAGAGTGGATGATGATGGTTGTAAGAGACACACCTTGAACTTTTCAGGTTGAGGAGCTTTCCATGAGTGCAGGACTTCCCTTGTGGGTTTCAGTTGAGACTCAGTCCTGCTGTGGAATATATACAAAGAATTGTGATTGATCAGGCAGAGTATGCTCCGAACTGACCTTGTCAGAAACACAAAATCACTTAGCACCAGGTGTGCTTCAAACTACATGATATACATTGCTGACTGAGAGGTTTAGGGTTTAGGGCTGATTGCTACTAAGAATATGATCCTTCATAACTTTGCTTTCAATCTTGTAAGCATTCTTGCATGCTTGTGCTAGATTCTTGCCAGCAACTTAGCTCTGCAGACCGTTGTAATTTCTTGACAAATATAGGAGTTGCAGGTGAAATCAATGCTTGAAACTCAGGGATCATGTAAGCCCAGCAAAAAACTTTTCCTGAAGATGTTTGGATGCACTGATTTGTGTGTGTATGGTTTGAGCATCACTTACTGAGAGTTTTCTTCTTCAATGCTGGCAGCAAGGTTATCGCCCTCTCTGAATTTTACATGCTTGTGCTTGCCCTGCTGCATGCTCCATAAGCTCCAATTCTCATCCAATGTCTCCAATTGTGTATCTGGCTCCTCCTCCATCATTGTCTTCAGCAAGGCTCGCCAACCTTTACTCTCAGCTTCAAGCAAGCTAGCCAGTGAACTTGAAAATCCATGTGAGCTGCTAGAATACCTCTCGGATGCTTATGGCCATGGTGAGTCCTGCGATTGCCCTGATTCACCTCGTTCTGCTACACTTGCACTGCTCCTCCTGATATGACTCTTATGGCTCCGACTTGTTCCTACTTGAGACACAGGAGTTTGGTTTTCAATCTCTTGTTCTTTCATTCCTCCTGCTCTTCGATGCTTCCTTGCTCTTGACCGATGGTAATGATTGTGCCACGGAACCCCCTGCATATCATCAAGAAATGCTAACCCACTAGCTTCGAAGGTGTTTTCTTCAAAATTTCTCTTCAGTCTGTGATCTGTTTTATGTCTGGAAGCAAGCAATGTCTGCAAATCTTCAGAAGAGTTTTGATTCTGGAAGACTCCCATCTTGTTCCTAACTATTTTGTTTTGAACACCCTTCAAGCTGATCCTGAGTTCAACAGGACAATTCAAAACCATTTGAAAAGTATGCCGGATGTTGCTCTCTGATCTCTCAGCCATTTTGAGGGGCTCTGGATGATGAAACTCCAGTTGGGCAATTGCATACATATCCTTTGATCAATTATCCACAGCAGCACACAACTCTCATCAGAAATCTAAACCTGATAATAGTCCTCTAGAATTGATATCATGTGAGCTTTGCGGTTAGGCAAGAAATGGAGGCAAGGAGCCAAACTCTTCCCTTGAAATGCTTTCTGTTTTTTTCATGAGTACCATGGAAGCATGCACTTGCTGCTGCCTGAGAAAGAAGATAGGCCACCTTAGAGAGAAACAACACTGACAATGTACCATCCTGAATGCCCACAACAATCAGCTTTCCATCAGATTTGCAGCAGATGCCTGAGCACCTTGGATTGGCAGATTTGTAGAACACGGGTCCAAGTCTTCTCCAAATGTTGGCGGTCCATCATTCGCAATAGACAAGAGCTCCCTGGATTGAAAGAATCATCATAACCATCATCTGTCTCAGCATGCACCACCTCCCTTGCCCAAGCTGCTTCCAATTTCCACTCAGAGATATTTGTGTGATTGTCCAATGGTGACACAGGGTGCACTTTGGTCTTCAAGTGGATGCTGGAAGGGTTGTGGTTGTTTTTTCGGTGATCAAGATAAGCAGAGAATTTGCGTCCTAATGTAGGACCAAAATGGTGTGGAGTTTCTTCCATTTTCTAACGATGGTGAGTCTAACTCTCTTCTTCAAATCTTGCATGTTGCCTGAGAAATGTTGTTGTTCTCTGGCTCATGTTCGAAGCAGCAGGACTCGGGGCAATGCTCGTGTTCACAGAAGAGGGTAGAAATGAGCGATCTGGAGCAAACTGCAAAAGTGCAGCTGTAAGCCATGTGGGTTGATCACTTGCCACCCGCAACTGCTTTTCTGCTTCTGTTAAGACTTTCAGAGCTTCATGAAGTCGTTGCTGTTCTTCCTTTTGAGCTGCAGCAACAACAACAAGGCCCTCAAGAACCAATGAGTGAAATGTTACTCCATGTTCCTGAATCAGCATACTCCTGAGTCCGTGCACTTTTATAGAAGTTCAAAATGAGTCTTCCTAATCAGCTCCTATGCAGATCAAATCACGCAAAATGTTTCAGATGAAAGCACACAACAAGAGAACAAGAGATAAATGCTAAGTACACATGCCCCCCACTCTACCATTTGTTGATTAATCAACATGGATAGTCGGTGATAGTGGAAATCCTGCTAACAATTCTAGGGTTTTCTCTGACTTGGCAGCAACACTACTATCAGAAGAGCACACTGAGATGGGTCCACTGCTGTAACCTAATGCTCCTGATGCCACAACTGTATTCTCACATACACTGATAGATATGGACAGTCAGTGATAGTGGAAATCTTGGAAACAATTCTAGGGTTTTCTCTGAGTGGGCTGCAACACCACTATATCAGAAGAGAGCACTGAGATGTGTCCGCAGCTGTAACCTAATGCTCATAATGCCACAACCATCTTCTCACATATACTGACAGATAAGGACAGTCAGTTATAGCAGAAATCCTAAAAACAATTCTAGGGTTCTCTCTGACTGGGCAGCACCACTACTATCAGAAGAGAACACTGAGAGGGGTCCACTGCTGTAACCTAATTCTTGTGATGCCACAACCATCTTCACATACACTGATAGATCTCTTCATGACAATCCCAATTTTCCTTAGTCTTTTGTCAATTGGTTGTCATGAGAATCTGTGAAGAAAAATGATCAGCTAGATAGTGAGAAAGGAAAAGGGTCAGGGGCAAAATCAGAAGAAGTTACATACCCTGTAGTTTTCCATTGGGTGAGGAGAATGGGGAGGGCTGGCCAAACCCAATGGTCCACTGCTGTGCGAATTTCTCCGTGAAGTGACTGGAGAAAGCTCCTGCTCCCACCACAGAGCATATACCCCAAATCACACACCTGTGTCCCAGAATCAGACCCAAGGACGAAGAAGACTGCCATGCATGCTTGGCACATGCAAACGGAAAAATGCAACAGCACCTAAACCCTAAACCGCTCTGTACCAACGATTGTCTTCTTCTTGTGAGAAGAAGAGGGTGGTGGAAACTTACAACTCCAGGAGTCATGATGCGCTCCATCACTAACTGGGAAGTGATAGAGGAAGCGAATGTGAAAGGTACAGTTTGGAGAATAGGCTCATCAGCTTCGATAGCAGTCGTCCTCACGCGGTGCTCCTGCTGATCACCTCCTCCTGTAAGCTGGGTTTTGGAAGCAAGAGCTCGAGCTATATCTAGAGACGAGATGCTCCATGAACGAGACAAAAACTCCATGGGCTCTTGAGGAGTTTCTGGAGCTAGATAACATGGCAACAACGTGCAAACATGTTAGGCCACCATTGCTCCTTTTCGAAAGCTATGTGAACCAGATAAAAGGAGAAGAATACCTTGTTGTGCATTAGAATAGCACAGCCTGGCTCCAGTTGGTCCTTGTCCACGAACGATAGGACGTTGACATAGTACTCAGGCCCCACCGACGAGGACACAATGGCGTGATTCTTGTCAATTTTGTCCTCCAAATTGCCCACGCTCATGGGAGATCCCCTCAGGTCGTCCACCTTGGACCGATCCTCTTCTACCTCTCGGAGAAAACACCATGAAACATGAGCGAAGTGGCGGAAAGAGCTTGAAGAGGAAGAAGAATGATGGACTCTGCGCGCTGCTTCTGTAGCCCTAAAAAAAACAAACTTAGTAAACAAACTTCACCCTTAATAAACATGTACACCATATAGTGAACCATTTTCACCAATGAAGGTAAAAGCACTGAAATTATAGTGAACTAATTCACTTTTGTGGTTCCACAGTTAAATAGTCTAGTGAACTACACCCCACTTTCCTAGTAGTGCTTGTAACTGGTTGGCAGGAGCTCTAATCATCCAATATGTGAGAAACTTACAAGTTGGGGTCTCTGATGGTGTATCTCAGAGCCAACTGCAGAACTGAAAGTGGTGCAAAGTTAGTCCACCAATTGCGAAATCAATGCGCATAGGAACCACATTGTGTCGCATCGAGTAAGAACAGCTTTCCAAGGTAATGCCTGACCAACGTATAGTGTTCCTAGACTTTTCCTTTTAGTCAAATTGAGAAGGGGTGTTCTCAATTACATAACCAAGCGTAAGATAAATGGATTGAGCCCATGTGATCAATTGTACCATGTCCATGAAGAGACCGAATCTTGTGTCACTCAAACCTTCTCCAAATCCAGCCGCTGAAAATCCTTGACACTCCCAACCGGAGATGATGAAGTCCACGGGGCCAAGCAATTCCATATGTTTCTTCTGAATTAATTGTATGTTAAAAGGTAAGAAAGTGAAACTAGCCTTCCATGCGGTGGTTGCAAACTGTTGTGGAAACCTGATTGCGAATTCCATCATTCTCAATGGCACCACTTGCCTTGCAATAGGATCAATGTCTATGTAAAAATACCTTTGAACCACCATCCCTGATTGTAGTAGGGCTTCAAGACTTGTACCAATACCATTAAAGAGCTCTACTAATGTAATTCCTTCCTTAGGTGGTGTCTAGGTGATCAACTGACGAAGTACTGGTTTAATCAATTCGCCATGGCTTTCCATGTTTTCAAAACTAGACAAAGCCTTGACTAAGGGCTCGTGGGTTGCTTTGAACCTTTGTAAAACCTTTGGTCCATGTTGAATGTCAGTAGGAACCACCCTTAAGCTTTCAGTAACTTGGCGTAAACTATCTCTTCTTCATCTCCCTCTATCCACTTATGGCTAGCTTGTTGGATGTAGGAAATGGTATGTGCTTCCTTGAGCATATAGTGGTGAGCCATAGGACTATGGTTCCCATGTAAATCAAGGGGTATGTATCCCAGGTGGTGGCCATTAATCTCCCAATCCACTTGATAGTACGCATGCTCGAACCAATTTTCAATTGTGAAACTTGGTGGAAATAGGGCCTCTTGCCCAATGAGCACATCGTAACTTGTGGCATTGGTGACTAAACATTTGACCTGTAAGCAAAGCTCATGATTTGTGCCTTTATTGAAATTAAATGCAATCAAATCCAAGCTCTCCCCAAGTACTTCCTCTACGCTCCCACTAGCAGTGCGAATTTGCCACATAGATTTTCGTAGTTTGGAGTTGAGCATACCCATCTTCTTGGCGAATTGAACTTCAAGAATTACTGGTTGGGCACTTGTGTCAAGAAGTACCATTCTAAGTGTATGTCCTCCCACCTGGATCGCTAACTCAATATTGTTGACAATGGCTATTCCAATGGCAATGGAAGTTTTTTCACTAGGCACCACCTTCAGAAATGAGTGAGAGACTTTGTGGAGAGAATGGCTATCCACAACACCTTTACTGAGTAACAAATCCACAAGTGAGATGTTCTTAACTTTCTTATGATATGTGAATGTACAATTAGAAGTAGGAAAGCCCACTAGTTTAACCATGCTAAAACTAGTGACTAGATCATGAACGCCATCTACAACAGGTGAGCCACTCAAGTGTCTTTCTAAGGTGTTGGATGGAAGCCTTGTAGCATGTGGATTCGAAATTGGTAAAGGACCTGATGTGGTGTTTAGGGTATCCTTTAGTATTGCCATTATGTTGCAAATCTTGAAAACTAAACAACGGTGTACTCACAAGCTTTCAAGCCACTTCATGCATTTGAAGTTGGCACTCCATAAGCTGATTAGTGGAGAATTGTGTGTTTTCCTGATGTTCATGTATTCTTGGGATACGAGAATTTGATGCCTTAACAACTTTTGGTGTAGTAGTCTCTTCCCCCCTTACCAACAAGGTGCGTTCCTCTTCCATGTTGAGAGCACAAAAAGATTATGGCATGACTGCTCGAACTCCTTTAACCCTAGTAATAGGACTTGGACGAGATGCGAGTCCATCAGTTTGAATTACTTACCTAGTGGCAAAAAATTTAGGTGCCACACTAGCTTGTTGTGTCGCGAAGTAGGAAGGGCAAAAAGAAGTAGCAAATTCTGGTGTAAGACCAGAATTGTGTGCATTAGAAAACACATACTCCTCGACCATGGCATCGTGTGAAAGGCCATAGAATGACCTAGGAGGTCCCTCCCCTGATTTTGAACCCTATATAGGTTGGGCATGACTAGCCAGTTGGGAAGAATTGCGTTTTAGATTAGTAAGTTGGGCCCTTAATGATTCAAGTTCATTTTGCAAGGTTTAAACTTGAATGGCATGGGCTTGAAGCACCTCCCTCTTGTCAGCATTGTGTTCCTTCTTCTTAACATTCTTACTATAATTACCCTTGGTGGGCAAAGCCTGAGTGGAAGGCTAAAGTGCCTTGGCTTTTGGTTGAGGGGTAGTGGAAGATGCTGGCAGATTTTGCCATGGTAATGGCAATTGCTTCCATTCCGGGAACTTGGCAAAACAGACAGCTTCTTGATGTCCCTTTTTCCAGCAATAATCACAAAAGAAATCCTTGGAAAGAATGTTAAACTCACTAGCTTTGTGGGCATGATTGCCACAATAGTTTCAAGAAGGTAGAATGGGTGTAGCTAAGTGCACCGCTTTAGCTCTCAAAGAAGAATGTGATGATCTGGTTGGCATAGCTGGTGGAGGCTGAGGCCTTGAATGTGATGGAGGCTTCATAGTACTGGCCTCATAGTGTGCATGAAAGTTTTAGTTTTTCTGAAATGTTGTACACATTGAGCAAAGTGTACGTGTATCCAAATTCTACAAAAATCCGTTGCAAAACCAGCACATGGAGTGTCGAAGTACCTTCTAATGAATGAAGATACCGATGGGTAGCTTCCAAGTCTATGATGCTCTAAGTATCCTCTTTGAACTGAGAAGCTTCCTGTAGAGCATTTTTAGGGTTTCATCCTTTTGCCGAGAGAAGGTAACGAGTTGTAGAATTTTTTTAGAACTCTTGACCGGAAATTCCACCTCAAGAACTCGAAAGAATTCCCCCACTGGATCAGCAAAAGTTGCTGCATTGATGGTGGGAGGAATGTTTGCGGTAGCAGCAATGAATTGTTGAGGAGAAAGGTTTGTTGAAATAGGTACTGGGTCTGGATTATTGGGCACAGTCCCATGATGTGCAATTGCAACTTAAGAGGCAATGGCGATGGCTGTGGCGTAAGCTAGATCGGGGATTTGAGTGACGCCCAAAATCCTTGGAGAATGTTACTCATACACATCTAATGCCTCATAGTGCACATAACAGGCCAATTGTTTGAATGCAAACGCATCGGTGTAATTAGCACCATACTTGAGCTCAAGTGCACAAACCATGGTTGAAAAAGTTGCCTTGAACTCCCTCAAAGAAATAGTGCATGGCCTTTTGTTAAACTTTTCAATTCTTCTAGAGGAACTGTTGGTGTATGTGGGCGTAAAAGTCACGACTTGCAACAGAATATATGATGATGGTGTGAAAGCAGGTGCAGCAATAGGTGTACCCCACTGATTAACCCTTCCAAATGGACTCTGATGTATTATTGATGTAGTGTCCAAACTTGAATTCCTAATAAGAGTTGTACTGGATGACCATGGTGCTATAGATGCTTGATGGTACCGTTGTGAAGATTGTAAATTCAAAGATATTGGTTCAAAGGGTTGTGTGTTACTTTGTAACTAATACCTTGGCTTTAGATGAGTAATAGTACTCTCATCATTCGAGGACATGGTGTTGTCCCATGCCCCAAAATTTTGTACTAATATAAACCCTTAGTTATAAAATTCTAACACAATGTACGGTTTGAAAATATGGTGTGATGATAGGAATGAATGGCGACGGATAGACATCAAATGGAGGCTCGATGAAGGTTAAACAGAAGTTGGACAGACGTTGGACGGACGTCCGACAAATGGCAGGACGATAGTACGTAAAAATGTGGGAAGGTAGGATGTAAGATGTAATATGATAATATGATAGGACGCATGATGTTAATGTATAGGACATAATATCTTAGGCGCGTAGGACGCCAATGCGCAAGATGGCAAGACGTACTACCATAAGACGATAGGACGTAGTACATTAGGATGGACGTCGGATGAAAGTTCAACGGAAAATTGACGGACGTTGGATGAAAGTTCGACGAAAAATCGACGGACGTTGGACAAAAGTCTGATGGACGTCACATGAAATGGCGACGCTATAGAACGTTCGTGAACTTTGTAGCGATGGTGGACATGACACAACGGCCACGACGCTGAGGCATACATGAGCTCCATGGCGATGGTAAGATGCAATGCGACGAACATCGCGCTATAACTTGGAGCACTGTGGCGTTGTAGATCACCGTGACGTTGCAACGTGTGGTGTTGCGGCGTTGCAGTTCGCATTGTTGCAGCACTGCGGTGCCGTGTCGCTGGAGCTTGCGGTGCTGTGATGTTGCTCACGGTGCTATAGTGCTGCGATGTTGTGGCGTTGCAGCTCATGGTGCTGCGGCGTTGTGGTGCTACGGTGTTGCGACGTTGCAATGTTGTGACGCTATGGTGCTACAATGTTGTGGTGTTATGGCGCTATGGTGTTATGACATTGCAGTGTTGTAGTTTGCATTGCTACGGCCCGCATTGTTGCGACGCGCGTTGTTGTAGTGCTACGATGCTGCAATGCTGCAGCTCGCGGCGATGGCAAAATGTGTTTTTTTTTTTTTTACTCGATTCTAGTAGCTTCAAGAGTTTTCAAGGCTCCTCTTGTGTGTGAGAAAGAGAGATATAGGGGGGGAGAAAGAAAGAGAGGGAAAATTTACTCATTTGTTCTAGGATACATCATTCCCCTTTAGTCTCGTTCTTCCCTATTCCTTCGTTCCCAACTCCTCTTGATTGGTAGAGGTGTAATAACACAAGTTCCCTCAAGCAACAGGAACACCACCACTAGGAACACCAATAGCAATACCACCAGCAAAAGAAATTCAAAACCAAAAGAAATATGTTGTTTTCAACATTAAATAACAAAGAAGAGTTTTCCTAGAATTGAATTGAATTGCAAAGAAGGAATGAACATGTAATGTATGTAGACGGTGGCCGTGTAGTAACCACCGTGAGCATCTAGAAAATCCAATTTGATTATGGAGGCAACTCTCCTGACAAAATAATTCTAGAAAAACTAAAGGAGAAGGGAAGGGCTTGGCCCTTTTATACAACCACTAAAAAGTTGAAACCCTAAACACTTAATAGCATACAGTCACTTAAAAACGTACATTAACCCTAAAAGACATGATGGGCATGGTTGTAATCGACCATCATGTATGAGGTTGTGCATACGGGCATGACAATCTTGGCAAAGGTTAGAAACTCTAACACTTTCTTTGGATTGTGAAAAAAAAAACATAAAAAGATTGCAACATACCTTCAATGTGCACAACCACAGACATTGTACTCAACACCAAAACATCTAGATTGATTCGATGTGTTACACAATGGACACCAATGAAATAAGGGGCGATTTGTTTTTGTGTTTATGTAATCACCTTAGTTCGAATGCCATGGAACACATAATCACCATCGCATCTAAGGCATACCCACTTGGAGGCCATGGCTTCATCAGTAAGACCCCATACTTGCCCATGGCATTCAAAATGAAAACATTAATGTTGTTTGAAGTTGTTCCCATCTCAACCTTTTCAAGGGTTAACAAAATTGGAATTTGTTTCCAATTTTTCATCATGTATGCATGGATGTTGATCCATTGTTGAACAACAACAATGGTCACTTCATCCGCACTAACAACAACATAGTTAACATTTGAAATAATAAATATTGCCTTTAAGAGGACAACATCATGCATGGCTTCTGTAATCTATCAACCACTACTATTAGACCAGTGCTTCAATGGCATGCTCTTGACCTTCAACAACAAAAAAAATTCCCGTAAAGACTCATATTCTAACATGGGGCTTCCATGCATGAGTATGTGTAAAACAATAACAAATTGAATGAATCTTTTGAGAACCAAAATGAATCCATGACTGTATTAATGTCATAATAGTCTTAGAATTCCACCCAATGAACACCCTTTCGTTCTTGTAGTGTGTAACATCATTGTAGTAATACTAATCACCGACAGCCACACCCAAACTAGGTGCAAATGCCTTTCAATAATTAGCGTGCATATGTAACGTATCAAGTTTAAGAGCCAACAACTTTGGTTTTTTTGAAAATTTGCTACAAACATTGCATCGAACTTGAGAAACCATCATTCCCAATGTCAAGTTCTGCTCGTGGAAAGTGACAAGCCCATGTATCCTAAAACACACAAGTTTTTTCATAAAATATCTTAGGTTTCTTCTCAGTAGGTAGTTCAAGAAAAATCTAAAGGTTCCATTCCATAACTTTTTGATTCTTTTAAAATTAATACTTGAATGTGAACAAGCTTTTATTCCAACTTTGATCCTTTTAGGAATGATATTAAATTTTTTTTTGGCAGGAGTTAGATCCAACATGGGCCATTAATTTAGTGCTAGGATTTGGCTCAACATTGAAAAACAATTTGAATTTGAAATGTTTCAACACCTGAAGAGGAGGACCCATTGTTCTACTAAACCTTACATTGTTTATGGAACTTTAATTCAATAGAGACATTCAACAAACATGAAAAAAAAAAGGGAGAAAGAAAGTGTAAAACATGATTGAAGTTTTTTGATTGTCCTTAGATTGATCACAAAGAACCCCAATGCAACACAAATGTTCAACAAACACAAAAAAGAGAGCGATAAAGGAAGTGTAGAGCTTGATTGACGTGTTGGTCATGTCCAATGTGTATTCATTTAAGTTTGTCCACAACAAGCCATTACGTGCGAACCTCAAATGTCCAACGAACATAGTGAAGAGTAGACCAACGACGCTTTGACTTGTTACACACCCCATTGTGGTCAACTTGCCATTGAACACCAAAGTAGTTTAACCTTAAACCAATGTTGCTGAGAACAAAAGAAACATTGAAAATCTTTGCACATAAAATATGATGAACATAAACTTTAGTTGAACATGTAGAAATGATGGTGGACCCCATCTAAGAACACATGCAACTTGTGTAACATAATGAAATTGATTAGCGAATGAACCCTTGGGGCAATCGCCCATTTATTTACCAATGACGATTTGCGATGGTTGTCTCATTGACAATGGAGGTATGGCGATTGTCAATTTGTTCAGCGACAAGAGTGATAATCTAATCCTTCTTTGGGCGATGGAATTGGTGCATCCAAAGGTGGAATGTTTGTACACATTGCAATGTCAAACTTTGCCTTTTGTGTAGATGGCGATGGCACAAAGTAGTGGCTCCTAGTTGCAAGCAATTAGGGTTAATGATGAGAGTTAATAAGGCCATAACAAGTGGCAACAGGGGGCTTTTGGGCGATTTTTTATTAAAAAAATCTGAAAAAGCGAATGAGCATACTGCAAGACACTTTTTACAATCGCCTTCTGACGACAAATTGCCAGAAAAAAAAATCACTGCTCAGGACACAAGTTCAAGAGTGTTTCAGGAAAGTGGGACCCAACCTGTCACTTTGGGCCCTTTATTCTTGGGGAGGCAGTGGTTGCGCAAGACGTCTCTTGCAAGAGTGTGGGCACCCCTAGGAAACAAAAACCTTTACTTTGGATGTTTATAGAATACCCAGACTTAGACTTTACCAAATACTCTAGACTGTAGACCCTAGCTACCTAGACTCTAGCCTGAGAATCAGGTCCAATTCTGACTACAATCTTTCTACCTCATCCGGGTGTAACCATTTTGAAGGGTATGGAGCTGGTTCTCCATTACCGATTCTCACACATGAGTGAAAACTGGCAGGCCAACCGGGTATCATGTATTAACATACCCTTTTGTCAATGTGAGATCCGGAATGATACCCGGTACTGCTTGTGATACCCGCCAAACACTGGTTATTACATAGCTAACCATCGAGGTTAGCTGTGGGACGGGGGTAAGCGTTTCTTGTTCGCACGCCATCCATCTGACTGGTGCGCTGGTGGGTGTCGATTTCCTGTTCTGGCTGTGTGGTTGCACTAAAAGGGTCAGTTGTTGCTAATGAGCAGATTGTTCAAATTGTCTGCGAGTCGGATGTCTCTGTGGGAAGCAGCCTTGTGGACACACTTGCAAGACGATGCTGGGTTAAAATGTTGGCGCTATTTTCCAGAATGCTAGATATTACCAGCTTGAAGAAACAGGCGAGATTCACAAATGCAAGAGTTGGAACCCTTCTTGGGCCATAGTCGAACATAATTAGGTCATTCTGATTCTTCATAGAAATGGAATGCTCTCTTTCATTTTTTGGTCATTTTTAATGTCTCCACAAAATACATATGGGTTCTATGTGATTGTTATTTGAAATTTCTGGATTGAAATCCCAGAATTTTTCATGATTCACTGTTATTTATTTCAGTCTGGCTGAGATATTTTTCTCTTTATTGTATTTGGACAAATTGGTGCAGGTGATGGTGGCATCAATGGAGTTTGTTGTATGTAGGGACATGAATGCAGTTGTGCCTGCACTGATAAGTTACCACCTTGGCTTGGGAATTCACACCAGTTTCCACATTTCTAATGTACATCTTGAGGACAAGGTACTGAAATTTTTCGAAGTGATTAACGAGACAAAATTATCCCAACAATACCATATTATAGTCACTAGTTTTAAGGATTATATCCACTTCTTTTGAGACCCATTAACTTTTAGGTTCGCTTTAGACCTGGTCATTTGATACTTTAGCAGTAGGACCATTTGGAGGTCATTTGATTGTGTTCCTGCTTATTTCCCTTATTTGCATTTACTGTTATCCTGCACCATGCTGATTCTGGATGTATTACAATTATAGCTGGGAGTGAAAATTTTGAATGCATGCCCTTGTTATTGGCATGAACTACACTGCCTTTCTAGCAATTGACATCCTGAACTGTCTTCAATGAACTATGTGGATGTCACCACGTTTCCAGGTATTGCTTAATGGCCAGTACACTTGCTGGCTTGCAAAGTCCCTGTGTCCTGCAAGATTGAAAACTCGCTAAGTGAAAAGAGTTGTTCTTTGAGACTAGAATACAAGAGCATGATAAGCTTGCACTTGTTCCAAATTCTTGCATATCAGAGGGATACCACATACCTAACAGTGGCTAGAGTGCTGGCAATGCAAATGCCCTGCTTCTGATCAGTTATGATAGCCCTTTATCTTGCCATCTCTCTTGGTGTTGGCATACTTTGCATGTAAGTATACCAGGATTGAGAATTGAGCCCCAATACCTGATGGCTCAATTTTGTACTGTTGAGACTTTAGTTCTGTGGTTTATTCCTGGCACCAGATGCACCCAGCCAATGATTGCCAAACCACAGATGATACATCTGTGAGATTGCAGAGCAAACACCAAAACATCACTTTGAAGTTAACTGTTATGTCAGTTCTGGCCAAACCAAAACAACATAAACTAGTTAGTATCATTCACAAATTAACAGGCCAGCACATTCATCAAGAATAGCATCATCTGACCTAGCTGTCTTCATTGGCTCCCAACAGGGAGTGAATAATATCTTAATCCTTGCAGAAGGGCTGCAACAATCACTTGCCTACCAAAGTTATAGAAGATCAGCACTGAAACTTGCTTGCTTTCCAGTGATAAACATCTATGATTCCTGCCTCAAGCTTTTAGAATGATATCCTCATTGCATTGCTTCTCAAAGATATTACAAAGCGATTCAAGAAAACAGAGACTTTTGAGTTGCTGAAGGCACCTTGTGCTGAAAATGCCCCATTTCAATGAATTCTCACTACATACGCACACTTTTTTTTTCCAAGCCCTGACTGTTCTCATGACTAGCTTTTAATGTTTTCATGTTGTCAATAGAACGGGAGGACAATGGCTCTTGGGGATTAATCTCAATCTCAATCTGGATGCTGTCTTCCTGAGGTTCTTGGTCTTCAGCATTGGACACGGGCAGAGAGGGTGACTCTCCTTCCTGTGCCTGTATACCTGTTGCTCTGGCTATATCCACCCATTGCTGCATACATCCACAATCTCATAAATCCATTTTTGGTTCAATTTGAAGCTCAAACTATGAATAAGAAACAATGGGGAAAGTGGAAAAGGATTTAGCAATGAGGTTACCTGGGCACCCCAATAGGAATTCCCGATCCGTGCCACGAATGATAATAGACTGCCCACAAGGGGTTCAGAAGCTAATAAATAGTCTGCTATCCAATGCTCAACAATTCCAGCTATAGCCTGCAGTTGAACCCCCTAATTTATCAGCTCAGTGTCTAGGATTAAATATTGACAAAGGCCCTTCCATTTCAGAAAATAGGGTATGAGAGGAAAAGGTTGCTGATTGCGACCTGATCAAATGATGCGAGACAACAACAACAGTTTAGCTTTCCCAAACAATAGCTTCTATTCCCAGCAAACCATCTTAAATCGCACCTGGTAACGTAAATTTGAAGATATCCCAAGGAAAGATGCATAAACAAAAGCAGTCTTCATAACTGGCGACCGTATGGTGGTGGGCTTCTGGATGATATCTGGTTTAAGAACTTTCCGAATAGCCCACACTCCATTTGAGACAGAAAGGGTGGCAATGCTTGACACTATACCAACGCCAAAAAGCTTCATACCTCCCACTACAACTGCCCAAACTCTAGTAAATAGGTCAAAATTTTCTCCGGGCCGAGCTCTTTGGAAGGCATTGTCAGGGAGTAATTCTAGGAAGCCCCTTAAGCCATCCAGGGCACCAATTCCGGTAGCCTGACAAAACAAAAAAGAATTGCAGTTGACAATACTCAGAAAACAATACAATCTCACAACAAGACAAGGTCCAAAGGTCACAATGGCAGAAATTACTTAAGGAGTGACCAGTTTGAAAGCATCACTTTGAAGCCTAATCATTGACTGACCAAGTAACCAAGCGCAAACTGGGTCCATCAATTGACTACATGACAACAGATATATGGTTAGAGTAACACATTCCAAAGTACACTACATCCAGATGTGCATATAAATTGAACTCCTAAAACTCAATAATATCAATTGCTAGTTTGCCCTGAACTTAGTTGATGCCAAAAGAGGGAAAGTTACAACTAATTGAACCATTCAACCATAAATTGCAGGTCACCTGAGAGTCTAAGGAACGGAATGATAGAGTGGGTGCTGGCAGCCACACAGTGAAGAAGTCAACAGCTACTGCTCGAACTGTGTCTGTAATGACATATTCAATTTCAGACCAAAATCGGGTTCCCCGCCGCTCATATTGGGCTATTAGAGTTGTAGTAATTGAAATGGTTTCCTCAATTCCCAGTCGTTGCAAGAACCGTGGATCTGCAAGCCATCTCTCCCTCAACCCCTGCAACAAAAAAATTGCAAGCTTGTTGATAGTGTCTTGCAGATTTTGTAACAAATATTTTGCAGCCAAATGAAGATGCACAGTTCTTTTGCAGCCCAAATAACCTTTCATCCTGAATCCTAGAAAGAGTGCTTTGATAGCAACCTGAAAATGGTGAGAAAGTTCTGCAATATATGGGTGCTTGTTGAGCTCAAAAAAGGTTTGAAGAACCTTTGGTGATATCAAGCCCCTCTCAAGACCCGCCTGCATATCCTGCTTGTCAGACACAAACTTCTTCAGGAAGATTGGAAACATAGAATTCCATAGCTTAAGTTGACACGAGGCAGATGCCCAGCTAAGCCACTGTTCTAAACCCAAAAAACAGATTCTTCATTTCTGACATACACCAAAACTAGGTGAAAGGGAAATGTTGTAGGTTGCTATGCTCTGACAAAGTTAAGAAACTACAAACCTGAGGCAATGCATCACGAGTACTCCCAGCAGCATTCATGACGCGGGCCACTTCAGCTCGATCAAAGCAGTTTCGCTTGCATGGTTTTTCTGCAGAGTACCACAAAAAATCTGCCTGCAGGGTGGTGTTCAGACCTCTTATTACAACACAGACAATAAAATCTTTGTCAAGAAATGCTAAGTGGTACTGCCTAAATCGTTCAGTAGCTGCATCATAAGGTTATGACTTTCTTTTCCTACAAATCCTTCCAAGGTTTTCATGAATAAACAGGAGATTGACACATCATGTCACATCATAGCATTGTTTTACCTCTGGCACATTACCCTCCATTCTGATTCTCTGCCGCTCTGGGTTCAGTAGAACTACAATCTGGGTCTTCTTTTGCAACTTTTTGGAGATTCTAGCAGGCAGTCCAACACCTCGTGACCCGAATAGCAAATGAGAAGCCCCAGTCACTACAATTAGTAGCCCAACTGATCCACCATCAACCATTCCTTGTGTCACCACCTGAACAAAAAACCAAACACCGCAAATCACATATTCAATTTTCAGGAACCTGTGCAAATCCTAAACCTTGAGCAACTGCAACATTACTCTAAAACTTCAGATTTGCAAGATTTCCAATTTCACCTATTCATTGCCAATGTACCCAGCCATGACTAGTTCAACCCCAAATCTCACTTTTGCTGGTTGCTGTTAAACTTCTAAGTCCACCCAGAGTAATTGACCAGATTCTAGTTATCAGGTTCTCTGAGTGCACATCAATCAGTATCTCCATCCACATGAAAGACTTATTCAATGATAGTGATGAGACCTCAATGTTGACATTTGCCATGTGAAGTCAAGCAATGGGAAGAAGATGAGTTGTCCTCATTTCACCTGTGCCATTGTGTGGTCACACACTACACGAGCTTCTGCAAGTTGATAGAGTCCTTGCCCATATGGCACTGAAGATCTTGGCAAGATATCAGCCAGGGGTAATTGCTGCACCATTGGAATTAAAGTTGCTCCAAGACCCCCCCCAATTGGTGGCACATATTTCTGCCTATCTTCATCCTTCAAGTGTTGTATTCCTTCAGCTTGAATTGTGCGCAAAACCTAGATAGAGGTTTTGATGTCAAAAAGCTTCATCACCTATAACCACATTCAATATCTAGGCAAGTGGCAAGATTTACTGATTATCACTAAAAGCTCACAAAAAATTAGCCCTTAACTGCATACACTGCAAACACATGTATGCTGGAGTTCTTTAAGCTCTATTCTCCTCTGCATAGGTGTGAATCAACTGCATCTTCTGAAGGCACCTTCTTGTCTTCAACAATTGATATCACTATGTTACACCAATTATGCAAACATTTTAGTGTGGCCATATTGTAGTGATGACCTGCACGTATTACACCCAAGTCTTGCTCCATTCAAAGAGAGAAATCTGTGCTTGAGAGATGATTACAGAGTTGATAGAATGCTGGAATATGAAACACAAACTCGGTGCAACTCACTGGCATATAGAACAACTATTACTGAACAAACCTTTTGTTGGCAGGGAAGCATGGCATTGAGCAACATGGATTGAGCAGGAAACAGAAGATGCATTGAGGAGTTTTGTCACAGACGTACCTCAGGTGGTACCCCACAGGCCATGAGTCGTACACCACTCACACGACAGTAATGCAAAAGTGGTAAATTTGCATGCCACTGACTATCAGGCCAAAATTCTACAGTAGCCCTCAGTTCATCATCACTCAATCTGTCAGACAAACAGGTCATAACCAACATGAGTGGTGACCCAACAAGAGCAAAGATAGATGGGAAATCAGATCATCTCGAATGACATACTATAGATGAACCTGGCTGTAGTCCATAGTTGAATCCCCTAGAATCTGATGCTATACTGCATACATTGATGAGCATCAATGTACTCAGACTGGCAATATTTTGTGAAGTAGGATTAGTGTACTCAAGATGTTTACAAAATCAAGAGATTCTATTTGGTTTCATGCATGCCAAGGATGAAAATGTGGTCAAATTATGCTACTCTCATGCATGGATTCTGCAGGTTTACTCCATAAATCATAACTCAATGTGAGCAAGCTCCAGAGCATATGAATCACATTACATTAAGACTCTTGAAATGAGAACCCTGTGCCCTCACTTGGACAAATGGCATTGCAAACCTATGAATTTTGGAGAGCCAGAACCAGGATTGGCAAGAAAAAAATGAGTTTCAACATATGGCCATTTATTGGGTACAAATTTGAAGAGCTAAAACCAAAGATCAGTGTTCCACTTTTTACTCATGTATTTGTCGAGTTGATGTTGCAGGGAGACTGGGAAGGCGTCGAGTGCTAGTGATACTGGCCTTTGCTGTTCAAAGCATTTGTTGCGCAGGGTGCGTACTATTTCCAGTTCAAGTACCTGACATTCCCTTCCGCATCCCATTTATATCTCAAAAAGCAAGCAAAGAAGCTGGTCCTTGCTTTGTCTCACATCGAAAATTTCTTCCAAGAACTGCAATCTAGTTATCCTCGGCAATGCGTTTTGGAATTTTTGTGTCCTAACAGGCACATTATTAAAGATAAGATGTTGGAAGTGAAGACAAGATTGCACCTTGTCATCAGGATCTGGGACACGCTCTGCTTCTCCCAGATAAACAACGCGTGCTGCGAGAAGCTTCTGCCACACACGGCCCTTCTCACCTCCCACAGGCACCGGCTCCCCCAATACTGTCGCGTCATACACCCTTGACGCTCTTATATTTTTCCGATTGTCCAATTCCACATTTGATCCTTTCCCCTTCTCACCGACTGCGGCTTCAGACCTATTAGTTCCATTTTCTGCCATAGATGTGGTGGTCTTTGAATCTTCCTGTGCCATAGCCGGAGCGCTGCAAGAACAGAATGCCATGGAGGTGCAAAATGCTGCAAGAAGCATTCTTCGGCCAACATGAAAATCGTCTATATAACGGCCTCTCAGACTCTTGGGCACGTCCCCCTCCTCATGTTCAATTCTTCTATCTTCTCTCTGGTCTATACGAAGTAATGAACCCCGACCTTCTCTTTGCGAAATTCCTACGTGAGAATGTTCGAAACTATTTTCTATCAATTGTGGATCTCGAGCTTGACAGTCTACTATTATGCAAATTTCATAAGAATTTGCACGGCCTTTGCTACCAGACATGCCATTTGCCCGACTCAGATCTTTTCTAGCACCATTCATGAGAGAACCTCCAACATCTATTCTTTGGAAGCCCAATGGGGCATCTCTCCAATCACCTTCGCCTGATTTACAGCTTCTACTTCTTCTTCGTCTATTACTACCTGCAAAATCCCCTCGGCCTGGACACGCCTTCACCTCTAACCAAGACTCATTGCTTTTACGCAAGGAACAGCAATTAACAACGTTGACACAAAGCTGTGCCATTACCCCTCCCGAAAATTCCAATATAAGACGACGACGACAACACCAACAAAAGCAGGTAATTACAGTCCCTTAAATCCCATATTTCCTTTCTTATTCCCAAAGGATATGCTCCTCCTCCTCCTCATCCTCCTCCTTCCAGAGAACTACTTACCACTTCACCAACCACTGCTAGATGTCTTCTCTAACGTTCTTTTTCTTTAGTCTGCTTACCTCCAGACAACCAAACCACATTCCGTCCGTATCTCCCATGACCACTCTCGACCATTTCAGTATGCAGCAGCACACAGTTGAGGACCTCAACGAGAGTTAGGAGAAGTAAGCATCGCCAGCGCTGGTATGTTTATCTCTTTCGTACTCGAATGTGCCGTATATTGCGCAGTGGATTGGGAAGAAACGCGGCGTCCAGACAAATACACGCACTATACCTATGCATCCTGGAGATAAACATGGTGCTGAGTGCGCAATATACCTATGTATTTGTCGGTTGTGAAATAAAGTTCGGCACGTTTGCTACAGGGTGAAAAGCACCCATAGAAATTCGCTAGTGTCTTTGGAGGGCCCCTTATATTCGTCAATGTCCCTCTTAGAAAATGAGGAGAGAAGAGCAGCGGGAAGGATTCTATGTGAATTATCATGACCAGGATGAATCTTCGCTGGAACTAAGTGGAAGTCTGAATCTACTGATGTTGGAAAATCAATGAATACCTTCTGCTTAGGGGTGAAATGGCACTCCAACACGCATAAGAAGCCTCCACTCCTAGTCCTCATGGGTTACTTATCATTTCACTCTAACACGGATCAAAAATTGAAGTTTCAGTTGGACTTTTATGAGTTTACCTACTTCTTTTGTATGAGTTAGTTGTCATTAAGCATTTCAATGTGACACATAGTTTTAGCAAATGCATTTCACATGACAAGTTAACAAACTTTTGACCTTTAATACAAATATGAACATCAAAGCATATCATATTAACAAAATAAAAATACAAATCCAAACTAAGAATTTTTTGATTTTTCATGTTGCATCACACTTTAAGCATGCATATTCTTCAAATTTGATATAACATAGCAATATCAAAATATCCAAAGTTTCAACTTCAATGAAACTTGCAAGAGACTTTTAATAATATTTTGTTGGAGTTCGATGAATTGAAGAAACATTGTTTAACTTAGTTCACAACTTGTTTATAACTTATTAAAAATTATCTTAATATTATTGCTTTTAGTAACAATTTTCAAAACAAAATATGAATAACTTCTCGAGGTGTATAATGGAGGCCATTGTGTAATGGTTTTAATCAAGAATGTGACAACAACAACAAAAGGCCACTAGGTGTTTCTTTTTAGTCCCCTTTATAGTCCAAGATCAAGACCACTTGGTGGCCACCAGGTTTCCAAGCCCAAAAAGTAATAATAATAATAATTATTATTATTATTATTTCACTTGGAAACCTAGTGGCCACTAGGTTGTTCGGTGCTAAACCATGAGGGAAGACCTAGTGGCCATTAGGTTGTCATTCGTAGTCTTGGTCAAACAACCTAGTGGCCTTTTAACTAGGGAAAAAAATGACCTAGTGGCCACTTGGTCATTTTTTGCAATCCAACATCATATGACCTGGTGGCCACCAAGTCTCCAAACAAATAAAAAAAACCTCCTAGTGGTCATGAGGTTGTCTTTCACAATCTAACATTGAATGACCTAATGGCCACTAAGTCTCCAAGCAAGAAAAAAATAAATTGGACTGGGTACCAAACCTAATTATCTTCTTCCTAAAGATAATCCCATTTTTTAGAAAAGGAGACTAAAATCTATTATAAAACAAAAAACAAAAACAATCATTTGATTATCTCCTACTTGAAAAAGGGAGAACCAGGTGGCCAAATAATTTTATGTATTAAAACAACTTATAAAAAATAGAATTACGTTGAGATGATTTTTCTTTACTAAAATTTTATAAAGAATAAAAATCCATGTTCTATTGCATACTAGACATAAAGTACAATGTTGTTACCAAGAATGAAAAAGTTGTTTTTATAGTCATGTGGAATTTTTTTGGGTAAAGAATATGGGATAAAAAGTTTGGAGTGTGTTTGTTCAAAGAAGAACATAACGTAATTTAATATGATAAGTAGACAAGTATGTGAAAACCTTTGTAAATAAAGTTTTATAACTTTCTCCACATTGGTTAATAGACTTTGAACATTAAAAAGATTTTGTACCACCTTTCTTGCATCTAATGTCACAAAAATAACTCAAATTGGTTTTAAATGAACAAGATATGGCTTATGGAAGCAAAGGAGGTGAAAATGTAATGTTTAAACAAAAAAAAACCATTTTTTCTTAAAATATATTTATGTTGGTCTAATGTTTTTGCACTTCAAAGACCATTTGTAGAACTTTAAATTTCACACCCATAGCTTGTTCAATCACTCAAAATGAATAATAAACAAAAAAGATATATGGTTTGAAAAGAAGGGGTATAATGTTTTTTTTGTGCTTGAATGTCTTTTTCTTCATACTATTTTTGTTGTTGTTATTGATTTTTTATTTTATTCTTTGCCTTTTTTTAAGGGATTAATTATTTAAATTATTATGTTTCCATAACATCTTTTATTGTGCACTTTTTGTGCACTTCATTATTTTTGTTTACATATTATGTGTATGTATGTGCTTAGTTTTATTTATTTATTGATTGATCTACCCTTTTTTTCACATTTCTCTTTTCGTTTGAACATATTGTCTTTTTTTTCCCAAGTGACTAGAATATTGTCTAAAGTTAGCCTTGTTGCGCCTCCATTTCAAAAAATATGTGGAAGTTATCATATTATAAATGTCACCATTTCTCCAATAGGTGGTGTTTATTGTAACATTTTTCATTCAAAATCAACGGTTCAAAAATTAATTTTTCTTCATGGTTTCTTGTAACTAATGATGAACCTATGTTATTAACTATTGAGGGCAAATGGCTTGAAACAATTATACATATGATAGAATCTCAATTCTTGGATTTGTCTTGTCCAAAACAAATTCAACTCCTTAGCTCAATTCACATTCATGGTATATTTTGTTTGTTAACCACATCTACCCTCATTGGTTTTCAAGAAGACGTCCAACAAAGTATCCCCCAAGCGGATAGTTTGAAGAATGAAGCTTTGGTTGTTCCTTTGACAATTATTCCTAATGATAATGTCCAATTGAGTGTGAAATGCAAGCTTGATTTTGTTGAATCTAAATCAATTTTTAAACAAAAACCCTATTAGAAATTAAGGTTATTGATAGTTTTTATATGATTTTTTTATAATTAATTTTAGTATATGAATAATCTATATATGTGGAAACTCCTTACATCAAAATTTTGGTGTAAATAGCCCATATTATATAACAATTTTAATAGTTTTTTTCTAGAGGAAAAGGAAATTTATCATACATTGATTTCCATCAAGTGAATCATTTTAAAACAACATTTTGTATTATGAAGCAATTTTTCAATGGAGGTCGTTTTTTCAATGAAAAGAACTTTTCAATGAAAGTAGTTTTTTAAAGAAAACAATTTTGTCAATGAAAGTAGATTTTCAATGCAAATGATTTCTCATTATAAGTACTTTTTTAATGCAAACAATTTTTCAATGTAAACAATTTTTCAATACATGCAAATTTTCAAATATTTTCCGATTTAATTTTTTTCCATGCTAGCAATTTTTCAATTCAAGCAAATTTTCCATCTAAATAATTTTCCAATATAATTTTCTTTTCAATGAAATGAATTTACCAAAAAAAAAAAAAAAACGAAAATTAAATAATGTTGAATGAATAATTGATTTTATCTTTTTTAATGTGTTTATGTGGGAACCATGTTTTTGTTTATATATATATCCATTAAATTGAAGTTAATAATAATGGAAACACTTTCATTGAGTCTTGTTGATTCATCATTTGAACATGTATTACATTCATATGACCTTCATCTAGTTTCAATAGATAATATGAAGAAGGCAATTTAGTCAAATTCACATGTTCCATCTACAATCTACAATTGATTCTCACCTTTGCTATCCCGTACTCCCTTTACACCAATGATGATGACAACAATGGTAGCGAACCTTCAACTCTAAATAGAACTTTTGAATTTTCTAATGGAATCCATGTGAAAAAACATGGGAATTAACTCAAGTTGGAATGTAAGAATTGATAACACAATGGTTGTCAATTCAATTATGATGACAACATGCTTGTCACTCTTCTCAAAACCTCTTTTAGACTTTGATTCAATGCCAAAAAATTTCACCCTCACAATCATGCATTTATGCAAATGCTACTCATGCATTTTTATATAACGTGATTTCACTTTCAAAATGATTATGATTAAAGTTGTCTTGTCCAACAAATCAAAATGCAAACATGCATAGCTTGGATCTTGCATGTTTCTATTTGCAATTCAATCAAAGGTGCCATACTATTGAACATCTTTGCCTCAAATGCAACATCTTTAATTCTGAAATCCAAATCATCCACCACAACTAACCTAACTTCCTTCATTGGAACAACATCCATTGTGTAAACAAAGGAAAGAAGAGTTTACTAAAATGTATTTGACAACAAATAAATGAAATAACACTTGGCAAAACAAAAAGTTGTAAAAACACACGGCAAAACATATAGTTGCAAAAACACGAACTTGCAAAGGAAGTAAAAAAACAATCAACAAATGGTGAAAGTTTAAACTAAACACATTGTTCTTGTGTGAAAAAAAGAAGATAACAAACACATAATGTTATATGTATATGGGACAAAAGACCTAACTTAAGCCCTGAACCTAACACTAAACCTTTTTCTACTTTATTTTGACTTTAAGTAATTTGGGCTATGGTCAATTTCAACTTAACAATAAAGGATCATATATCCATGGTTTGGCAACTAAATTATGGTTTAATAATGAACAAGACATCAATACCCTTGACATTTTATATAATATAGTTATTGACTTTCAATAACTTTGACTATTGTAGATATCTAACATTAACCATGGATATTGATGAACCATGGTTTGGTAGCTAGATTGTGGTTTAATAATGAACAAAGAATATGCTTGGCATCTTATGAATTTGAATTATGCATTTCATACTTACACTCGAACTTTAAATATTTCAACCTAAATTTGAAAAATATTAATGCATAAACTTTTAATTTTTCTCCACTATTTAGTCATTATTTTTCATTTCATTCAAATATATTATTATTATTTGTTAAACGTCAATTTTTTTATCATGTACATAAAAAAAATTACAGACAAAAGTCAAAATTGATATTTTTTCTTTTTTTGGTTAAATGTATTAAGTGCTCATTTTTTTAAAAAAAAAATCTTGCAATTAAAGTTTCAAATTAATTTTTTGTGTTGAAAATTTTCCATTCCCCAAAAAAAGATATTAATTTTTATAAAATATTTTCTTGAAAAAAAATCTTCGTTAAATCACCATATCACAAAAGAAAAAAAGACGGAAAAAAAGACCCATCTACTTTCTCCAAACACCCAATCCCACACCACCAAAAGAATAATTCCTTGAATTTAAAAAAAAATCTCACCTTATCAAGGCCTTGAAAAACAACCAAACTTCTCCCTCCCATGCCACCCAAGAAACAACCTTTTGAGTTAGTCCCCATCCCAAAAACAATTCACCTATCCCAATCCCTTAATAAAAACCTCCTTTGAAAAGGGGTGGGATTACCCCATCCTCCCCTCCTCACCCAAAAAAAGCTCTTTTGATTTAAAGAAAATAAATCTTAACCCTTCATCCCCTTTTTTAATAGTTCCACTTACAACTTGTAATTCTTTCAATCTAATTGAATTATCCACTCCTTATACCTATAGAAACCCCATAATAAAAAACAAACACATGAGAGAGGGGAAAAAAAAACCTTAACCCTTTTGCTTTCCCTAAAGTTTCACCTATAAACCTCATTGTAGCCCCACCCAACTTTATAAACTAGATGTGTTTGTCCCATGCATGCTTGTTAAAACCTAAAATCATACATGCATAGCTACTATCATAGAGCAATAATAATTTTTTATACCATGAAAGGTAACAACAATACCAAAAAATTAATCAATTAAAAATTAATTTCATCATGATTTTTGTCATTGAATCTTCATCAAAGGCTTATTGAAGGTTTTTAAATAACATCAAACTAATTCAAAACATTTATGTTTCAAGAATACATTTATATTTAAATTAATTTAAAAACTGACGTGTTTTATTTTAATCAAATCTTGCATAATTTTTCAATCTCATTTCAATAAAATTTAAAGGAATTGAAGCGAATTATTTGCATGTTTATCAAACAAATTTCATTTAAAAAATTAGTCATATGAATTGTTCTTTACATTTCACAGTGATATGAAACGTCATGATACAAAAAGGCAAGTAACAACGCAAAAAGAATAAAATGATATAGAGACATGGTAAATCAGTTACCCAACATTCATATTTTGAGAAAAAACGCAACAAGTAGATGGGTAGATTTCAAAACAACCCATCAATTGGATGGCTGCACCAAAAATCTAGACATGCCCATCCATTAGCCTGGGCCAAAAAAAAATGTACACACAAACCTTATCCATTCAGTCAACTTTTGATTCTTCAACCCCTATACCCACTCGGAAGGTGTTCCCACAATCCCTCTGTAGGACAGAGCCAAGAGGAATTAGAGGGCAAATACTAACTCCAACAATAAGGAACGTCCAATAGGTGGTTCTTTCAATAATGGCTTTGCCCTTCATGGTCACTCCATGAAAATTGTAGAAAATGATCGAATCATGGAACATGGTTAGGTAGTATGAATGAAAGATGCATCTCATGTTAAAAAGCACAGGTAGGTCTCTAGTTGTCACCCTCAAATTGTGTCCCAGTTCAAGCCAAATTGTATCCCAAATCCTAAGTGGATGTGAAGTCTCTTCCCTCTTGTAGAGCCAACAAATGTTCCAAAGAGAAGTTATGAAACCTTCAAAGTTATGGGTTGTTGATTGTGATACTATATATTGATTGTTCCAGGCTATGCTCAGTTCAGTCTGGTCTTCTAATTCCATTCCATATAGTGGCAATTTGCAATTCAGATTGCCCCTTTTTATTTTCATAACCATAGCACAAATCCAGCCTTCTAAAGGGATCATAGAAGAATCCATCCAGCTTGAGGTTTGTGGAGTTGCCAATAGACGTGAGAAAAAGCGTCTGTATACACTTGGGGACCAGAGTCTTATAATAGTAATAATAATAATAATAAAATTTACATAAAAATTGGCAACTTTTTTCCCAAAAAAGTAGAGATTATTGAATTTACACTAGAAAGAAAATCCACAAATTTCCACTTTTTTTTGGTTGAAAAACACACAAATGTTTTTGGGGAAAGAAAGCACTGCTGGAGACCATGCAATTTTTTTTTTCCTGATCATTTTTAGTGCCTGCATGATCAACTTGCAGTGCCATACATACTCCTAGTCTTTAGATATCACTGCATTGGATGAAAAGTTAAGCACATAGATCTTAAAACTGCCTGCATGAAGATATTGCAAGGTGCAAATTATTTTGCTCACCATATTGTAATTGTGTCATGATCAATCTACAGTACACATCCTGATTTCCAGATGCCATAGCATAGGTTGAATGTGGATAACACTGATTATAGTTTGTGTATGTAACAAGTCTATTAATTCCCCTGAAAACTCAAGTCTGTTCTCCTTGTCTTTAAAACCAAAAGGAATAAGAAGAAAAGAAGCAAAGATGAATAAGGAGTCCTTCCTCTTATTTTGAATAAAAAGTGGAATGTTTGACAGTGATTTTTATTTTCTTTACAGTGGTCTTTGACAAATTTTATTGCAAAGCGATGAAATACAGAAACATTGAAAAACACTGATGAAGTACCCTGCAAGAGCACCATCTTCAAGAGCTTTCATATGCATTCTAGATCCACAAGAGACAAATTCAAAGAGCACACAGTGGTTGCTTGTAGCTGATCTGCGCTACCCATCAAATGGACCCCAGGTTTGAAGTAGTGGTTAGTTTGGCCACAGTGGATGAGTTAAAGAGCTGGAACACTCTTTTTAGCTGCTGCTTTTCTTTTTCCTTGCTGATGTTTAGATTTGAGGAAGTCTCTAATATTTCATCAGAAGACTGTACTGTGCTTTGCTTTGAAAAGTTGAGATGCTGCCTTTCTTCTCCCCAGCAAGTTCAGTTACTGATTAGCTGAATTCCGCAAGTAAGTAAACCCTAGATCTAGTTAGAAGATTGATGAAGAAGATTGTAAAGGGAGTAAGAAAACCCTAAATCAAGCTAGAGAGAAGCATCATTTCATGCTTGCTAAAATTTTTAAAATCTGAACTGAAACTCAATCAGTCCTGGAAGCCTAGTCTTGAATTTGTTGTTCTCAAAAGCAAGCTAAAGGTTTGTCAAGTCAGTCACAAACTTAGCAGGCATTTAATGAAACCACACCACCATGAGTGAGGAGAAAAGCATGCAACAAATCTACTCAATACTTCAAACTTATTGTACATGGTGTGCACTGTTACATACAGTGGTAAGGTAAAGAATGATTGAATGCATTGCTCTTGCAGAAAATAGGCAATGCTTTCACTTGACAAAAGTTTTCATGATTGCACTATCTTCTCACCTCCTGAGAGACAGAGAAACAGAGTGCCATAGCCATGTGTTGTCAAGGGCATGCTGGATAAAAGAAAGCCTAGACATCACATACCTTGAGAATTTTGCGGATGCAGTCTCTGATCATGCTTGCTTGGGGTTCAGTGCCTGAGAAGGTTCTGAAGTCTCTTGACCTTCATATGAAGCTCTTCACGAGAGGCTTCTGTCTCTGCAAGGTGTATGCTCATGAGGAAGAACCTATCTCGAAGATCCTGCAGCTCAGTTTCTTGTGTTTTTGTTTGCTGTCGGAGTTGGAGAAGCTCATGGATGATGTCGTCCACATTCCCCAAGTTTTGTAATGCTGCCGCTTGCACATTCTCCTGCTTAGAAAAAGCAAATTGAAGCTGAGATTTGTACATGTTGTTCACTTCTATCGCCTCTGCCAGCTCTGTCTCGAGAAAGGCAATCTTTTCCGCTAGCTTTCCCACTGGCTCATCGGGATCGACCGTAGACTGCAACCTGTCGTCCATGAGCTGCTGATTAAGCTCCTGAAGGTGGCTAACTTCTTGCTGAAGCATGTCCTTTGTACTGAGTTGAAATTGGAGCTCACGCTCCCGCTGGGCTAGTAGTGCATTCTGTTTTTGGAGCCGGGTGAGTTCCATCTGCAACTGCTCAGTACCCGCATCCGAACCCCCTTGCAGCAACTGCTCATTGGCAAGCTCTAGACACTCGATCTTGTCAAGAAGATCAGTCTCTTTCTCGTGGCAAGTCTGTTTCAAGGACTCAATTTCCATGGACTTTGCCTTCAGTGCCGCTTCCAGAAACTTCGCCTTTTCTACCAGGTCGACGATCTCCTGAGCGTCTCGCGGGCTGGATCTTGGCGAGATTTGCCCCATGAAGCTGTTGCCCTTGGAGAGAGCTCTTGTAAGCAGAGGATTCACATTGCCTTTAGCCTGCATCTGACTACCAGGAAGCTTGCTAGCTGTTTCGTACTCAAGCTCGCTGTCGGGCATGTCCGCCAGCTTCCCCAACTCTTGCGGAATGTCTCCTTCGTCGGAACTCGCATGCTTGTACTCAACGTTTTGCCATCTCACACGCTTGATCTCCAGCACCGGCTTGCCAAACTCGTAGCCGTCAATCGCTATCCCTCCTCCACCCTTTTCCAAGCCCTGCACTTGATCTTCCAAGGCTCCCAGCTTCCTAGACACCTGATGGATTTGCCCCGTCACAGGCTCCTCCTCCAGAGCACCCATCCGTCGAAGCCCGCCCTCTCACAGAAACCAAAACTCAGTGCACAACGTCAAGTTGCTCCTTCGTGACTGCAGCTGCTCCAACCCCAAACCTAACCCCGTTGGATCTCGAGCTTCAAAAACTGCAACCCTGTAAATCTCCTCCCACAACCAGCACTACAATACACAACGAAGGCTGAAGTCCTTAAGATTGTTCCCAGGAAAAACACTCCACCTACATACAGAACTCATTCTTCTATTATCGACTTCATGATCACAAAACAAACTATCATGATGCACTCCGTTTCCCTAGCTTGATCAAAATCCCGCCAAAACCACTCTGCACGCAGCAAGGCTGTAAATCTCTTTCTGGTTTCAATCACCACAGCTTCCAACAACTATAACCAAATCCGACCCAACACAACAGAACTCTTACGAAAATTCTCCATCTTCCTCTTGCAAGACTCTGCTTCTTTTCCCAGCAGAGACTTCCCGCAACAAGGTGCACCGCTAGGTTCCCACCCTCTATCCAGTCCAAACCTCTACATCACATCCTCCATCTTCCTCTTCCAAGACTGGAATTGCTTCCTAACCAAAGGTGCACAAGAAGATGCACCGCCAATCCTCGAAAATCTATAGACAGCTCCCCAAATTCCTCTACGATTCTCAGCAACTTGCGCGCGCATAAAATGTGTACGACAAAGACGCGCTACTCTTGTATCTCTCCCCCCAAGTTCCAACACGCGGAGACCCTACCGGTATACTAATACCGGTTACCGTTACCACTAGTTAGTGACGTGATGAGAAACCGTCAACACACATTCAACATGCTAAAATAGTTCTGAGTCTAATATTCTGTGATGCTGTTTAGTGTTACTTAACTGACAAAACCTGACATATAGTTTTCCTTTCTTTTGAATATATTTGTTTCTCTCTATTTAACGTTCACTATCGCACAGTTACTCGCTGCATGTTCCTGACCGTCAATGTGAAGGATCGGAGATCGGACGGTCAAGGGTATTTGGATTTGTGACCCACCAACATGAATGAACAAGTGTAAGGACCTACTAGCACAGGTTACTAGGTACCTACTCAATATGATGGGGGCACCTCCATAGGCGCAATGTGCAGACTTTTGTAATTATTGGCTGGGAATCCTTCTTTTTTTGGTTTTGGAACAAACAAAAGGCTTTGGTCTTTTGTCTTTTCCTACTTACATATTTAATGGAATTGCTTTAGGAGAATAGGTAGACTGAAAGCTAAAGCTTTATTGGCAATTGCCTACAAAAATTGCTGGGTTCCTAGCAGGCTATGTACCCCGCAACCCTCCTGAGTCCTAACGAAAAAACATTTTAAAAAGCAGAAAAAACCAGGTATATCTGATTTTGGTCGGACAATTTCAAATTTTACATTCTTTCATGGATTGGACTTTCGCGAAACAACAGGCAGGTTATAAATATGGCATCAACTACACTCCAGTTTAATTTTCAAATTTTCAAAATAGGTCCCTCGGAGAGAATTCTTAGCCTATTTATAGGGCAGATTACATTTAATAATCAGGCTTCCAAAAAGAGCCCCAGGGCGGAGGGTGTAAGGTTGTAAGATCCTTAGGGCGAAGGATGTAAGCCAATAAGATCTTTGGAATGGAATGTTTGTAAAGAAAACTATTGATTACCTTGGTTGTTACGCAGGGTAAGGCCCTGCTGTCAGGGAATTACTGCGTGGATCTTGGGCTCCGCCCTCGGTGGTCACACAGTAATTCGTTGATAGCAGGGCCTTACCCTATACAAAATCCCACAATTCCACACTCAGTGTTTATTATGGTGACGTTTTGAGGTTAACATTAGGAATTAAAATTGAGAGATCTACAAATAGAAGAAGGTTCCATATAGAGGGCCTTTCAGATTTTAAGGATGTTAAGCCAAGGGAGGCCAAAAATCTGGACCGCCCTCTACATAGAACCTTCACATGTATAAAGAATCGGTCCATTTTTGAAAAAACAGAATTTAAAAAAGGAAAAATAAGAAATAAGAACTTCTGACCTCTGGAAGTTATTCCTCAGGCTGGACAGTAACTTCCAGAAGTCAAAAGGCCCCGGACTGGCAACTCTTTTCAAAAAATCTGTTTTCAGGAAAATTTAGGCTGAGGAGTGTCCCCAAAATATAAAGGGAAAAATGGACCTGTGCTTCACATTCAGGGGAGGTACCTATGGAACAGAATATGGCAAGAGTGGTGGTAAGCTCCATCAGGTGGTAAGCAGGTTCTACCAGGCCCTGTTCCACAGAATAGACTATGTTCCCCATCATATCGCAAGAGCGTTCCCCACCGTGGATTCATCTTAGGTACCAGTGAAACTGGCAAAACCAAAGCAGAACCAGCAGATAGGTAGGTCAGTGCCTGTTCCACCTAGGAACGACCTTAACGAGCGACTGAATTACTAGACATAAAAACCTGGCCAGATTTTCTTGGAGATACTCTTCCAAAAATTGCATTATGGCCACCTGGCTTTACAAAAATGGAGGTTGGCTTTCTGTTTTCGTTAATCCTGGTGGCCATTTTTTTCCCCATGATATCTTTTTACAGAAAAAGATAAAAATTTGAAAAGAAACCCCCTATGTTTACACGATGTAAGCCCAAGGATGAGTGCTTTATGAAAATTTGGGACTCCTACGGCTCCTGCCTGGGGGTCCCTTATTTCGGTAAAGCACCCCTCCTGGGGCTTTTACCCTGCGCACCAAAACCAGTTACATTACTGGACCCATTACCTTTTCTCGTTTATTGTTTATGCATTTTGTGGTGAACATGGGTATTGAAATTTCAGAGATTCAAAATTGGGGCTGTTAGACCCATTTCTTCCACTCTTAGCAATTTCTGCAATTTGCTCTGACCATCTCAAAATTTCAAATTCGTGTTCCAAAAGAAAAGAAAATCTACCTATACTTAGCGGCATCAGTTGTCGGCAATGACCGCGTTAATTGCTAGTACGAGCAGCCCGTAGGAGGCCTACCAGTCTAGGTAAACTACTCCTATGAATAGGTGTTAGCGCAACGTCGCATGTGGGCTGTTGAGTCTCTTAAGAATTAGTCCTATTCGAGCGAAGTCGCCTATTAGAATACATATACACAGGGCCCAGAGAGAGTCTATTTTATATTTCCACTTTCTTTTGCTAGGGATTCCCTGTTTGTTCACATGGATCATGGCCAGTTCTGGTCTGACATATTAGGCCTGCGCCTGGTATCAACAATTGTAGGAAGGACCCTACCTGTCCTGTATGAGCATATGCATACCAGGACCAGCCTGGTAGGGACGTGAGGTAGGGTTTAGGTACAAGGCTAGTACCTAATACTAGCCTTGCACTGTGTTTAAACGTCTCAATAACAGGTATCTATCAGTGTTGATTGGTTATTGAGAAAACACCCGGTTATCACATTGGGTATTCATAACGTATCAATGAATTATTGATTTTTAAACATCTGGATAACCTACCTGCCTGGTAGATATCATTTGAAGAAGTCTCAAGACCTTTAAGGGTTGGGTATTGAATTTTCAAATTTTAACAATTTACCTGAATGATTGGAATTTCATTCAAGTAAATTGCCAATCCTAAAACCCTAAACATGTTTATGAAAGAAAATAGAGAGACAGAAAATTTTAATTTAAATAAATGAGGTAAACTACCTTACCTAGACAAGATAATTTTCAATTTTCAATGTGGGTATTTGAGAATTGACATTTATGCATAACTAAACAGTTACCACCCAAAAATAATCAAGTAAATTGATAAACATGAGTAATACTTTGATAGTGAGATTGATAATCTGCATGTCTTAAGAAAGAATATATTGATATCTTGTGTGGTCCAAGAATATATATTTTAGGAATAACTTGCCCAACCAGTTATGAGAAAAAACAATATCCAATGAACACTGGTATACAATATATATTTGCCTCCTACCAACCGAAATCAGTCTTCTACCCAATCTCAATACCAGATTGGTTTGAAACTTTCAAAAAATATATCCGATACCAATTCCAGCCTGGTATTGAAAAAAAAAAAAACTGATGCCAAGATATCAAGCATAAAATGATCACCATGTTTTGATGGGAGGTGCTTCAGACAACACCTTGCCCTACACAAATTCCCTAAAAACAATGTTAAGAAAGGGTGAATATCTGTAAAACTCTGACAGTTTAGGGGGTTACTCTTAAAGGTGAGGACTATATCATGAATTACATTGATACATGATGGCATGACATTTTCATTATGTCTTGTGGCATGATACTAGTGCCTCATATGGCACAAGGTAAGGGTGTTCATTTGACCATGATCATGCAATGTTTTATAATGTAAAATTTGTGTTACAGTCAAAATGAAATGATACATAATGATACATAGGAAAATTTAGTCAAATTTGAATACAAGCTAAATATAAAAGTAAAATTTCAAAAATATTTTAAAATGTTTTTGGCTACATGCTTGAACCATATATAGAAATCTAGAAATGGTTTTAAATTTTGATTGAATTATGGCTATTGAAAATGATAATTTTTTTTAAAAAAATTCAATTAAGTTTTTTGGTTACATGCAACCAACAAAAAGAAGGTTTCATTTTAATCTAATTATTTGGTTATATTTAATCAACCAAAAAAAATTAACATCAATATGATTGATATTTGGAAAATATCATTGTTTAGTGATAAAGAAAATGAAATTTAACCATGGATTTTTTTTTAAAAATGTAAATGCAACTAATTTTTCTATAAAAAATGAAGAAAATAAAATGGTAGGATAAGGTTTATGATGGTGAAAGATTGTAGTCAAGGTTTAGGGGTTTACTTTGTTTTTCTCCCCCTCCATTTTGGTTGAATGCAGAAGGAGCTATCTTATCAATGTATTAGAAAAATGTTTAAAAGAAAAAGGTTTACAATAAATGCATGCTCAGGGTTGATTAGGTGGATGTGGGTCAATAAAGTGGACATTGCAAGAGGTTTGTGAGTCAAAAGGAGTGTCGCAACCCTAACCTTGGGCTTGCAACCAAGGCAAAGGTTTGTGCAAGTGCGGGCCAAGAAAGAAGCCTGAGAATAACATTTCATGTTCCCATGAATGTAGGAGAGTGTGAGGGAATGAACCCCCACACTCCCAAATGAACTCCCACTTTGGGAGTTAGAGCTTCGATGGACTCCCAAACTTTCAAATGGCGATTGTAGGGGTCAAAATTCATTAGATTAAAGAGTCCCTTATATCATTGAAAAGATCTTGGAATTTAAATGCCTAAAATGGGCTCGCATTATCCATTTGGGCATTTAAAACTGTCACGGACGTGACAGTGCGAAACCAACTTTCCAACATTGGAGTTTCCAATAATATCTTAGCATTAGAGTTTCCAATAATATCTTAGCATTGGAGTTTCCAATAATATCTTAGCATTGGAGTTTCCAATAGTATCTTAACAGTATAAATAGAGGACCTCAAGACTTTGTCCCTCACTCTCGTCAACACCAGTTGTATTTGCTCTTCCAATATCAATACTACTTCTAGCTTTCTTTCTTTGAGTGTTATTAATTCTAGTTTTGAAGCTTCAAGTGTTATTCCCAGTTTTGTGTGAGTTGTTGTATTGGTTCTAGTTCCTAAGCTTCTAGTGTTATTTCCAGTTTTTTGTGTGAGTTGCTGTCTGCAACAGTTTGACGAGAGTGCACTACCAAGATGGGTGATGCTTCCAACATCCAGATGCACGACATGGTTGCCATGCTGCAACAACTACGACAAGAAAATGCTAACCTACGAAATGCCATGGAACAGCTCCAAGTTGCTCACGCTCCAGTCCATGTTCCAGTTCCACAAGCGCTAAAAGAACCTCGAGTAAGCTTGCTAGAGAAGTTTGACGGAGATCGTATAAAACTTCGAAATTTTGTCAATTAAGTTTGACTTGTCTTCCGTCTCCAACCACACAGATACGCAATAGAAGAAACACAAGTTGGGCTCATTGGATCACTACTCACCGAAACTGCGTTATCTTGGTTTTCATCACTATTAGAGAAGGATTTTCCACTTCTGGCAAACCTTGATCAATTTTTGGAGGAATTCAGCAGAACGTTTGGAAAGAGAGATCGAACCCTTATAGCAACAACAAAACGTCGAACACTGCAACAACGATCACGCCCAGCTTCAGCATACGTTGCAGAATTTCAACAACTTGCATGTGACCTCGATTGGAACGACACAGCTCTCATCACCATGTTTCAATGGGGACTCCACGATGATATCAAAACCTTGTTGTTAAACCTGCCCAAACCAACTACTCTGTCGGAAGCCATTACTCAAGCAATTGACTGCGACAACCGGCTGTTCAAGCAGCGACAGGAGCGACGACTGCTCTTTGGATCATATCGAGCGGATTACACAGCTCCAACCCGCCAAACATCTTCAAGCACTTCGACCCTGGAGCCCATGCAAATTGACATTTCGAGGGTTAGGAAGCTAACCGAAAAAGAGAAAGAACGACATCGTAGGGAGCACTTGTGTTTTTATTGTGGAGGCAAGGACCACAGCTTAAACAACTACCCTTTGAAACTTCAGGGGCCAAAGGCGCACAAATTTCGATACACCTTGAGCACTTCTGAGCCAAAACAGGAGGAAATTGAGTCAAAAAACGACAACAGCCAGCCACATTAGGGACCGTGCGGCTAACCAGTATTACCACGTCATTAGGTCCTATCTTATCCTTTGAACCTTCTCGTTGTTTTAATATCCCGCTTAAAATAGATTTTCATCCACTTAGTATAAAAGTTAAAGCCTTGTTAGATTCCGGAGCCTCTGCTTGTTTTATTGATAAAATTTTTGAGAAACGTCATAATCTTCCTATAATCCTCAAGAAATCCCCTGTGGCAGTAGAGGTTATCGACGGTAGACCTTTGATTTCAAGAGATGTCACTCACGAAACTAAACCCTTAGACATTATCCTAGAAAGACATTGAAATACTATTGTATTCAATATCATTAGTTCTCCCTCTAATCCTCTTGTCTTAGGTCTCTCTTGGTTAGAGATGATTAACCCGGATATAGATTGAAAAAAACGAAAACTAACATATCGAACCATAGTTTTTCATATTTCGTCTAGACACCCTAGAAATGTTCCAAATCCATGTCCTTACCAAGTCCAAGGGTCCGCGGTAGAAGTTCCGTTGATGGTCGGTGCCCAAGCCTTTATGAGGGCTGCCAAGAATGGGAATATGTTTGCAATTTATGCAATTCCGACATTTCAACCTGTTCAAGAACCAACCAAGTTACCAGCAAAATATGAGGAGTATCAGGACGTGTTTGAGAAGAAGAACGCTGATACACTTCCTTAGCATCAACCTTATGATTGTGGCATCGAGCTCCAAGAAGATGCACAACCTCCCTTTGGTCCAATCTATAGTCTCTCCCAGAACGAGCTTGTTGCATTACGAGATTACCTTGATGAAAATTTCGCGAATAACTTCATTCAACATTGTAAGTCACCTGCTAGAGCTCCTATCTTGTTTGTCAAGAAAAAAGACGGCTCCCTTTGGATGTGCGTGGATTATCGTGGACTAAACAAGGTCACAATCAAGAACCGGTATCCATTGCCGCTTATTTTAGGACTTCTTGACCAACTCAGTCAAGCAAAGATCTACACTAAGCTTGATCTTCGTGGAGCGTACAACCTAGTACGTATCAAGGAAGGTGACGAATGGAAGACGGCGTTCCGAACTAGGTACAGACATTTTGAATACAATGTCATGCCTTTTGGTCTTACCAACGCACCTGCCATCTTTCAACACTTGATGAATGACGTATTCCGAGAATTTTTAAATGATTTTGTTGTATGTTATCTCGACGACATATTGGTTTTCTCCAAGAATGAAAAAGAGCACATCAACCATGTCCGGCTACTTTTGGAGAAATTGCGCACTGCTGGACTGTACGCCAAGCTGGAGAAATGCATTTTCCATCAACCCCAAGTCGAATTCTTGGGCTACATCATTTCTGGAGAGGGTCTATCCATGGACCCACAGAAAATTCGGACAGTTATCGAGTGGAAGAAACCAGCTAGCATTCGAGAGTACAATGCTTCCTCGGTTTTGCGAATTTCTATCGAATTTTCATCCGAAACTATTCCAAGATTGCCGCTTCGTTGACCCGATTAACTTGCAAAGACAAGCTCGAGTGGAATGCGGAAGCAGACCAAGCATTTGAAACTCTGAAGAAGGCGTTTACAACGGCGCCTATTCTGACGCATCTTGACTTCTAGAAGCCGTTTTTTCTAGAAACGGATGCTTCTGACTTTGCTCTTGGAGCGGTCCTTTCACAACCCGACAAAGACGGACGCCTCCAGCCTATCACATTTCATTCACGAAAATTTACTGCTGCCGAGATCAATTATGAGATTCATGACAAGGAGCTTTTAGCCATTGTCGACTCGTTCCAAGAGTGGTGTCATTTTCTTGAAGGAGCTCAACATCCAGTCACGGTCCACACCAATCACAAGAACCTTGAATATTTCATGTCTGCCAAGGTACTGAATCGACGACAAGCTCGTTGGAGTATATCACTTTCGCGCTTCAACTTTGTCATCACATACCGTCCCGGTTCCAAGCAAATTCAGTCCGACGCTCTTTCCCGACGAGCGTATCTTGCACCAAGGGAAAGAGATGCAGCTTACGACCAACAAAAGACTACCCTTATCAAACCCGAGCAACTTCAGCTGAAGATCATACGCACCACAACTTCAGTGGATGCATCTTTTCTCCAAGATATCCGAGTAAGTTTAAACTTTGATCCTTTGGCTTTGAAATTAAAGAACAATACTGGCATCTTCAATCCTAGAAAATTTCCAAGTCCAGGCTCAGATCCAGAATCCCTGGATCACCCTACTTCCAGTTCACAGGGTTCCAGATCACATAATGTTGATCCAAGATTCCAGTTCCACGACAGGCTGTTATATTACCAAGGACTACTTTATGTTCTTGAAGGTCCATGCCAACTCCAAGTGCTCCAGTCTCGACATGACTCTCCATCGGCTGGACACTTTGGTTACAACAAGACTATGGAGCTGATATCCATAGACTTTTCGTGGCCCCAAATGTGGAAAATTGTGAAGGACTATATCACGACGTGTGACACCTGCTCTAGATCCAAGATCCCTCGTCATTAGCCATACGGGTTACTCCAACCGCTGCCGATTCCAGAAACCCCATGGACATCCATATCCATGGATTTCATTGTGGACCTTCCAAAGTCCAAATCTTTTTATTCAGTTTTTGTTGTGGTGGATCAGTTGACAAAGATGGCACACTTTGTGCCTTGCAACAAAACTATCACAGGTAAAAAAACAGCACGACTTTTCTTGGAGAATGTGTACAAATATCATGGACTTCCCGACGATATCATATCTGATCGTGGTACGCAATTCACGTCCAAGTTCTGGCAATCCTTGTTCAAGATCTTACAAGTGAAAACCAATCTATCATCAGCGTATCATCCTCAAACGGATGGACAAACCGAACGAGTGAATCAAGTATTGGAGCAGTATTTAAGGTGCTTCATCAACTACCATCAAGATAATTGGGTGGATCTACTTCCAGTCGCAGAGTTTGCCTACAACAATACATTTCAAGAGTCCATCCATCAAACTCCGTTCTTCGCAAACTATGGATATCATCCACGATTTGATTCTTTGAACTTGAGTTTGGTAGAAAATCCGGTTGCGCAAGATCTGGTCACCAGACTTCTAGAAATCCACAAAGACATGAAGGCAAGGCTTGTAGAAGCTCAAGAGCGGCAGAAGAGAAATGCAGACAAATCTCGAAAGCAAAATCCAAACATCTCGGTTGGAGATAAAGTTTGGCTTTTACGTCGCAATTTGAAGACTCGCCGACCGAGCGACAAACTTGACTATCGTCGTCTTGGACCTTTTCGCGTGAATAAGCAGGTCAACGAGGTAGCATACAGATTGGACCTGCCATCATCTATGAAAATTCATCCAGTGTTTCATGTTTCCTTACTTAAACCATATAAAGAATCGACTATTCCAGGACGGTTGCCAACACCTCCACCATCAATCGAGATTAACGGAGAAGAAGAATTTGAAGTTTCTAAGATCATCGACTCCCGCATCAATTGAAGGAGATTATAATATCTTGTACATTGGCAGGGCTATGACATAAGCGAGCGAACTTGGGAACCTACTGCTAATCTTGCTAATGCTCCCAAAATGATCAACAAATTTCATCGTCAGTACCCAACAAAACCAAGTGCCAAAGATATTTGAATTCAACATGTCTAGATCAACACCACGCCATGTAAATATCACATGGACTTCTTGTAATAGATTTTTAGTTTCTGTTTTTGATAAGATAAATAGAACAACTCGTAGGAACTCGTTGCTTGAAGGGGGGGGGTGATGTCACGGACGTGACAGTGCGAAACTAACTTTCCAACATTGGAGTTTCCAATAATATCTTAGCATTGGAGTTTCCAATAGTATCTTAGCAGTATAAATAGAGGACCTTGAGACTTTGTCCCTCACTCTCGTCAACACCAGTTGTATTTGCTCTTCCAATATCAATATTACTTCTAGCTTTCTTTCTTTGAGTGTTATTAATTCTAGTTTTGAAGCTTCAAGTGCTATTCCCAGTTTTGTGTGAATTGTTGTATTGGTTCTATTTCCTAAGCTTCTAATGTTATTTCCAGTTTTTTGTGTGAGTTGCTGTCCGCAACAAAAACATAAGTTATCGCCAAAAGAAGGGCTAGGAGGCAAATTGCCAATTTGACTCCCAACCACTAAAATTTAGGAATCGCCCCGTTTTGTTTGCGTGCAAGTAGCGTGCCATGCATCGTTGGAAAGCTCTCGATAAGGGCTACAATTTGCTTTAGACCTCATCTCAATCGGAGGTCTGCACACAAAGTTATGGACCTCCAAAATTGCAAGAGTCCCAATTTCAAAAAATTTGGGATTCCAACTTGGGAATCCCAAGACAAAATGACATTTAGGTGCTGACCCCATGGCCAGGCATAGAAAATATTATAAGGGGGAAGGTGGTGGCTTCCCCCAAGTCCAGGTCATGGTGAGTCTTGTGAGTCCATGTTTGCTCGTGGTTCATTCGTGCACCAAAAATGTTCCAGCTATGCATTAACCAACTTGTAGTTTGGTTTATGCAGGTCCATGTGAGTAATTGATTTGCTTGTCACTCTCCTTTGTCCCTATCTTGGAGCTTCAGCACACTCCTCTACCCTTGAAGTGCTACGAACCAAGGAACGTACCCCAACTTTTCATTCTTGTGTTGTGTTCACCTTGGATTTACATTTGAGTCTATTAAGGAGCTTGGGACGGCATCAAGGAGGGGAAGCATGTGTTAAAAGGTTAGTCAAGAAGCCAATGAATTAAGAGGAAGGTTAGTGATGAAAAGTTAGGAGGTCAAGGGTTAATGAGTTAAGGAAAGAAAGAGAAGAGGGGTGTTGTGTGTTCAAGCACATTATGTCAGTGACAAGTTTAAGAAGTTAGAGGAGGTCAGTGAATCAAGAGGAGGAATGGGCATCATCGATTGTGTGTTCAAACATTAGTCACGAGGTTAGTGAATTAATAGGAGGCCTTGGGGCATCGCATGTTCATGCATTAGAGAATTGAAAAGAGGTGTGTTGCATGTTCAAATGTCAAGTTGGGGAGGTCAATGAGTTAAGAAATAAGAAGGGAACCAACATCAAATGTTCAAGCATCAACATTAAGGAAATTAGGGGCTTAGGAAGTTCGAAGAGATCGATGAATTAAAAGGAGGAATGGGCATTAATGTTCTCTCAAGTGTTAATCACAAGGTCAAAGAATCAAGAAGAGGCCCCGGGGCATCATGTGTGTCACTTGTCAATGAATTAGGAAGAGGTACATTGTGTGTTCAAGCATCAAGTCCAAGGAGGTTAGTGAGTCAAGAATTTGGAGGAAGAATTAGTTATGCCCACCTTGAAGTGGTGTTGGTTGTAATTCAAATGAAAGCTTAACATGTGCAATTCATGTTATAAACATTATGAAATGCCCTTGTTTCTAACCTTGAAATGTTCAAAATTTCTAATAAGATTTTTCCATTTGTTTGCCTTTGACTCAACTAGATGTGGCCACATTGCTTTCATGGCCTATTGTTGTAGCCTATGGACATGGCTCATTAAGAAGTTCATGAATTTTGACATCTTACAAAACTTCTTCCATTTTCTTGAAATCATATTTTATATTTGGTCAGATAGAGGAAACCACCTCAATTGCACAACATAATGCAAGTTTATGCAAGTTTATAAATGAAATTGTAGAAAAAAAGGTTGGTATGTTGACCATATAACAAATCTATTAAAATATCCATACTTTGTTGATGAACAAATGATGTGAACTTGTTTATTGTCTAGTGTTAGAAGCAAAAGCTAGTAGGAAGTTACAATGCTATTTTTTATGTTGGATCGACATTTGTAAGAAATGTTCTTATGTTGTTATGTCATGTCCAATGTATCTTGAATATGTTGTTAAGTAAGCACAAGTGGGTTTGTTTGTTGCTTAGTGCCAAAATCAATAGATGCAAGGAAATGGTAGTATTGTTTTTGTCAATATAACAACATTTGTATTGAAATAGTATCTCAATATACATAAGAAAAAAACTTGTCCTTTTCCAACCCCACACATTGTGATTATTATCTAATTTGACTACATTTCAACTACATTTAGTCATTTTAAGTTTGCAAGTGGCTTGTTGCACTAATTAATAGCCAATATTGTTCATAGTTGTTATGTTCACTATCTTGTTCATTTACGAGTATAATTTGAACCTTATTTATATTTGATAATTTCAAATTGTTGACATGAAAATTGAAGTAATCTTTAACTTTATTTACACAATGCATTATAGTGGGTTAATGATTTTTTGACAATTTTTCAACTATCAACATGGTACATGAGTTGAACCGTCAACTTTTAACATGTTAAAACCATTACTTAGGAGTTATATTTCACACTTAATACCATAACTTATTAAAACAAATGTAACAATTTAAAATCCCAAATTTATATTGAAATGAATTAATGATTTTTTTCATATTTCTTCAATTATTAGAGTTGAACTATTTATTTTTGGTATGTTAAAACCATTACTCACAAATTTCATCTTACACATGCAACTCAATATTATGCAATTATACTTGAATGGTTTAATGAATTTTTTCACATTTCTTAAACTATCAAGATATTTACGTGAATTGAATCATTCACGTTGAATATTGTTAAATCCACTACTCATTAGTTGTATTTTTCATTCACCACAATTAATTGAAATGGATGTATAAAAATTTGGGAAGTCTTCACATTTATATTTGAATGGGCTAGTGGTTAGATCAAAATATTCATGCATGCAAAGTCTAGGATGCATGTAGACCTCTACATTATTATTATTTTACATTTTAAATTGTTGTACATTATGTAAATTAGAATGAGTTTTTTCCTAGTTTATGTTAAACATCATGGACAAGTTTATTATTATGAATGTTGTTAACTCAATTTTTCATTCTATATAAAGTAATTGGTTGTACCAATTGGTAACCGATGAGGTAGTAGTAGTACCAATTGAGATTATGTTATTTATTATTGGATACCATGTTCCTAAATTAATCGGTTTGTTACAATAACCAATTGTTAATAGAAAAAATTGGTTTTAAACTTGTGACAAGTAATTCCTATAGTTTGAATTTTGAGTTTGTACTAATTAATGATTGTTAAGTGAAACATCACTATGATTAAGTACAAATAATAGGATTTTGAAAATGATTGAAGACTCTTTTTGTTTGTAATTTTTGAACCAGTACATTTTTAATTTTTGAAGTTTTTTCCTTTTTGATATCATGTGTGGGAATTCATCTCAGTTTTGTTTTTGCCTTTGTGAATAAGCAATAATAAATTTATCGTCTTATTTTTTTCATATGTCTAAAATCTATACCAAATTCACATGTTGATGATTTTTGTAAATCATAATTAAAAACATATATATAAGAAATGTTTTGTAATCCGAGGGAATAGAAAACAACCTTAGCATCTAGTCACCATGCAAATGGAACAAAATTATAAATAATCACGTCTACAATCTTTGATTTCAGCAACTATTTTATTTATTTATATTTATTTGGATTTATACTAGTTTTATTAGTTTTCTAGGACTATTTTGTGTCTTGCTAAGTTTTTGATTTTATACCAAGTTAGTGGGAATTATTTTTTAAATATTTGTGTTTTTGTTTTTTAATTTATAAAACAACATGTTGATCAAAAGAAACTAAATTAACAATTGTTTTGAAATAATAATAAATGTTAAGAGTAGTCACAAAGAGCTTTAGAAGACAATTAAAATTATAAGCACCATAACAACCTATTCATGAAGCAATTCAACTATAAAAATAACCATGTTTTCAAGCCAAGGGAATTCAATCGGTTGATGCTCCCAATAACGAGCTTCAACAACTGGTTATGGTAAATTTACCATTTCATCAAATACTAACAAAATAGGAGGAAAGAAGGGAATCACAAGTACCTTCAATTGGTCGATTTTTGACACCTTGGTAGTTGTCCCAACAATGAAAACCAAATGCACAACTGGATGGTCAAAACACCGCATCTATTCAACATAATAATGAAATAACCTTTGTAGGATAGAAATGCAATCTACAACACATGGTTACTACATTCCCAAAACTATTGTACTAACCCAATCAACATTGGTTGTTAGGTACTACACAATTAAACCACTTCTTATTTTGAATCCAACCCCAACATATTCATAATTGGAATGCATCAACTTTTAAACCAATTGGAATAGCTATGTAACCTGAAGTAAAACCTTCACATCGATCCGGTTCTCAACCACATGCAAAATTGGTGGAAGTAGTCATAGTATTTGTTGCTTTTTGACAAACACAACCACTTACCCAAAATATTTATCCAAATTTACATGTTAGAGGAACCATCGAACAACCACGTGTTCAATGAAATAGACTAATTACAATATCCTGCCTACTATTGAAATTACATCAACATGTGCATATTGTCAATAGGTTGGACATGAGTTCTTTGTGGATATAAATTGAAATGATTAATGAGAGAACAAGTCATAATGTTTCTACAACCTACTATACCAAGCACACCAATGGTTCACATGTCAATGTACCTATGCAACAAATTCAACCACAACCATGTTTCATTACTAATCTAACATTAATTAGTCAACACTTAGGTTCGAAGCAACCTATTATATCACTACTAGCAAGACAACCTAAAGTTATACCATATCCACCACATCCAATGAGGTATGATATAGTTCCATCATTTGTACCTATGGATCTTAACATGTACTCTATGTATTATTCTAGAATCAAGAGACCTGATCCATTGATTTATGGAAGAAAGGAGAGATATGTAATTAGTATTACCTAATCAAAATCAGTGTCACGTGTTGAGCAACTAGAGTAAATTCAATATCTTGTTAAAGTTCCAACTTTTGGACTGGAACAACTGGTTTTAGTTCCAAAAAGTGTACATGTTCAATAAGTAGTAGCAATAGCTCTACTTATTAACATACATATTGCCACTAGATTACCTATCTATGGTAATGGTGTTTCATTTCAATAACCAAGAAAGGTTAATTCACATCCACAACCAGGAGGAAAACCACCTAGAGGTTCAATTAATGGAGGATTGCCAAGAGGAGGATCACTTGATCGCACTACTATAAATCATGACTTTTTAGAAGGTCCAACTGACCGAAGTGTTTGTTTTGACTAGAAATAATGTCCACCGTGACTAGTGGGTTGGGGCATGAAAAACACGTGTTACTTTTGACTAATACATTTGACTAAAGTGATATTTTTGACTAAGTGTCAATTGGTCATTTAATCAAAAGGGGTAAACAAAAAAAAAGGTCAGTCAAAATGACCATGCGTTAATCAAATTGAACATATTGATTTGACATTAGTTAGGTAGGCTTTGGTCAATGCTACTTACATACTTAACATACATAATTAATTAACATATTATAATTAGCCTACTAGTTTATTAATTAGGCCTAGGTTATTCACCTAACATAATTTGTAGTCTATTAATAAAACTTAAGTACTTACTATTTATTTAACTTAATAATTTAAGTTGCTACATAGCCAAGCTAATCCTAACAAGGTACATAATTGCCTAAAAGCCTAGTTAAGTAGGTCAACTATACCTACCCTATCAACTTACCTACCTACCTACATACCCTAAAAACTTATTTACATACCTACCTACATACCTACCCACCTATACCTATTTACTTACCCCGCTTACTTACCTACCCACTCACCATACCTCACTTAATAAAAAACATACATACTATTTATATTACTTACATACCTACCTTAAAAAATTAGTTAGCCAACCTACTTACTTACTCACCTTAACAACCATACCTACCTACTTACTTAATCACCTTAACAATTGGAGTTAGTGAAGGACAATTTTCCTTAGACATCATTGTGAGAAAGAATTTTTATGTCAATTACTGGTGGCCAACCATGAACAAAGATGTCTTTGATTTATGTCAAACATGTGACTTGTGCCAACGAACAAGTAACCTACTAGCACAAAATATGGGAAAATTAACTACTACACTACCTAATGAACCTTTTCACAAATGGGATTGGATTTCATTAGACCCATCAAACCAATGAGTTGTTACTTTGGCAACTAGTATGTTTTAATTGTCATTGATTATGCCACTAAGTGGGTGGAGGTGAAAATTTTACACACAAACACAACTACTATTTCCACAAAGTTATTATATGACCACATTTTCACTTAATGTAACTATCCACTTACAATTGTGACTAATCAAGATACCCATTTTATTAATGATTCCATTTATTATTTAAGTAATTATTTTATATTAAGACATAATAACTTTTGGTAGAAGTGAATCTTATTTCTGCCAAATTATTCCATTCTATTGTAACAACAAATTTGCACTTCATATACATACATTCACCATTTTTATCTTAATTCTTAACATACTTCATTTGAATATTCATTAAAACATCAAATTCATGGTTATTTCATATAACAAAAATTTGCATTTCATAATACATCAAAAACAAAATTATAATTCCCTTCATCATATTATGATATTATAGAAAATTCACACAACAATATGAACATGAAAATCATTATTAAAGTTTGTACTTATCTATTTTATTAAAAATTCCATCAAAATCACAATAAAATTCTATGTTTATTGTAGTAGAATCCAAAACAACAAAATAAATATGTGGTATATCAAAAACAAAGTTTGTGGTTTTCTACTACAAAGTATCTCCAGCTCCTCCTACTTTTCCCAAATTTGTGTATATAAGAATCCCCTTCTTTCTTCCCAAAACTCTTCCCTTTGGGCAATCCCAAGCACATCACCATGATCCAAAAACAATAAGAATTCAAAATTCAAACTAATAATGTTCCATGATTAGTCCCTATCCAAGTGCCTTGTTCATCTAAACCATGTATTCATCCTACCCCCTTAACATTACCCCCTCTATATTTTGGATTCTGTCCCCGAATCTTCGGAAAAAATGACATAAAATGAAATAAGAATTTCCATATTCTTTTAAACATATTTCTCTTCTACTACAGTCTCTATAGTTTCAACTTGTACAACAACCAATGGTTTTGTACCCACTTTTAACTTTGGGTCCTAACCTATATCTTTGTCTTTACAATTCTAACCTCCTCCTCCATTAACTCAATATGTGGTTTTATTTCCAGAGGTTGTATTTTAGATACCTCTTCTTATATTGTTGGAATAGTCTCCACCTGTTCTTATTCCTGAATTATTTGTGGTTCATTCTCTTTATGACCCCCTCCTCTAAGGTCTTGTGTCTTTCTATTTATATATCTTCCTCCCGAGTTGCTCCATTTCTTAGGTCTTGTGGTTCTTTAGTTTGCACTTCCTCCTCATGAGTTGTTCCACTAAACCTTGTTTCAATTGCCTATCAAGGCTTGATACTTATGTACTTGTTGGATTACCATAGATAAAATTTGGAAAACTCTTTTGATTAGCTTCCAACTTGTACCTTGGAATTCTTTCATTAGTTTTATGCTAAGCTAGATTATTCTCTAATTCCTTTGTAAAATATTCCTCTACAACCTCCCACCAAATTCTGCTTCAAAATCCTTCTATTGTTCTTCGTCCTCATTAGGGTATAGTACTGTAGCATTTGTTCATAATCCTTTAATCTTTTCTTAACACCAGCTAGGTCTAGACTCTTCTTCTATTCTTGTGCCATCTCCAACTATGTTTGCAAGTGCTACAAATTCCTTTGATATTCATTCTTTTCCTCCAACAACTTCTCTCTTTGCCTCTGCTATCTTTCTTCCAAGCTTTTTAGATTACAACAATACATTCTTCAGATTCACCAATTCCAAATTTGTCAAAACACTCTTTTTTTCCTTGAAATAATCACCCTCACTCTACATTGGGCGAGTGCTTATTTTGGGAATGCCTTGCTCCTTGGGTATTACCCTAAACATAATATGAAGACACTAATAGTGGGTGGAAGATATAGTAATCCCAGGAAAAATTGAAATCTTTTGTTATTTTACATTGCACATCTTATATAACTCCTGCTTCCAACAATGAAAGAAGCATATGCATCACTGTAGAAAAAGAAGTAATGGAAAATATATTGTTTGAATCACTTTGGTCATTTCTACATGTGATGCTTACAACTTACCTGTGAAATCCAAGAAAATAATATACATAGACACTCAGTTTGCCAACTAAATCTGATCAACCCAGTGGCATTTCATCTTTTTGACAACTATTGTGTTTCTGAAACCTTGAGAAAATAATCCATTTCTAATTTATCTGGATCAAATTTAGGAGTATCTAGACAAATATAAACTACGAGAATGACAAAAATATAAGAAAATACCAAGTTAGTTGCATATATTCCAATGGCACATGTTGGAATCATTAACAGCCCAGGGCAACATGAGAATAAGTACCTTGATAAGTGCAGCATGATAAACCTGAGCAACTTAATTGTATAATTTGGACATAATCTAATTCCAACATAAAGAAAAAGGTTTCATGTATGATAGAACAATGAGAAATGGTGGACAAAACAACTTGGAACAATGTTCTGATTTTCAAATTTCTATAAAGAAATAATCCCAAAAATACTAACATCATCTATCTATGAAGCAAGGTAGTTAGTGTGTTTTGTTTTCTACTGATGAGACCCAGGGAACCGGGATGCTTCAGATTGCATTCTTGGTCTCTTTGGAAATCTCTTCAGGAGGAGGGTGCATGGGCTTGATTTCATGCCAGTTATTGCATTTGATTGATTGTACATTATAAATATTGTTTAATCTCTATTTTGAATTATGTGCATTAATTTTTAAAAAAAATGATATTAAAAAAAAGAAGGTTGTGTGTAATGGACATGGAATTAAATTGAAGCAACTTTAAATTCTTTCTTAAAATGACAAGAACTAAAAAGTTTTTAAAATCCAAAGAACTAATCTCAAGATGGGACTGGAGGTTTAAATAATTAATTTAAAAAATAATTCGAATAGCCTGAAGGAAAACCCTAATAGTTACCAATGAGTTTGTGATAATAATGAATGTGCTCAAAAGCATACAAAGTTGAGACAATGTTTTGCACTGTGACGAGAAAAAAAGAATTCATTTGTGAAATTGTACAAAAAGTGTTTTTTTGGGAATTTGTTTGCAAAAGTCGCCACTTTTCAGCAAATACAGTCAAAGTCGCCAAAACAAAGCTGTATTTCTCAAAAAGTTCTACTTTTCGGCCTGACCTCTTAGCCAGATTTGGCTCATTACTCTTGTAAATGGTCGCCAGTCGAAATACCTGACAAAATTGACAACAAGGGGTGTGTCACACTGTGTGTTTGCCATTTACATTAAAAAGTATCTTAAGGCAAAAGAAGAAGAAACTCAAATATTTCTCACCAGGCAAAAATATAATATTCAAAAAGTGCTCTAAGAGAAACCAAAATCCTTCAAGGTATCATAACTCTGTAATTATTAATCGCAAGTTTGAACATAGGCCAAAACACCATCTCTCAAAAAAATTCTCATATAAACTAGTCTGTAAACCCATTTTGCTTGCAAAATGATAAATAAGCAAAAGACTAAAGTGTTAAGTTCTCAAGGTCCTGTGAATCCTTTCTCCTGATCATTTTGCTTGCAAAATGAGTTTACTTACTTGTACTCTATAATGAATCTAAACACAATATCATGAGCTTGGTAGGTCAGGCCAATAAAATAATGGAATACAATTTGCTGAACTATTTAGCCATGTTGACTCTACCCATTCACCAATGCTACCATCCCAACTTTGTCATCTGGAATGCCTGAATTTTGAAACAGTTACAAAACAGTTCTCTGGATCTGAAATGTTTGAAAAACCTAGAATTATTTAAAAAAATCAAATGTGCCCCAACACTGAATAGGTATTGAATAGGTGGGGTGTTCTTTGCAAGGGGTGTTAACCCATGCCAAAAATGGTGACAAAGTCTTTTGGGAAGAGAAATTTCATGCAGCCAATGGGAAGGCCCAAGCATGCACTCAAGGTGCCTTTCTTTTTTTCCTTTTATGTTTTGGGGTGGGGGGAGTGGGGAGAGGGGGGAAGAGAGATTTTTTTTTCATTTTTCCTGGCTTCCCAATGTGTTCGCACTATGTTCCTTTCAAGTTCCCAATGGGTTCCCAATATTTTCCCCAACATTTTTTCCATACCTCCTAACTTTTATCCCATATTATGCCTTGGAAAATGGTGTCCTCCTTTCACCTATATAGGTGGGCCAAAAGGGAGGCAGTGTACAATTCAAAATAGAGCCTTCTTTTTTGGGGAGTCTCTGTTGTTTCTTTTTTTTTTGGAGTGATGGGCCAATCAAATTGGCACGTCGCCAAAAAAAAAAGAAGCAAAGAACTTGGGAGGCACCTCATCTAATTAATAGTAGAGGTGACTATTTCCCCAAATTTATTTCCATGCCATTAGCCTAGGCCAAAAATGTAACTAACAGTTTTGAAAATAGAAATTGCATGCAGCCAATGGGAAGGTGCAACATCCATTCAGGCATCTCAACTTTTTATTTGGGTTTTGAGGGCAGGGGGGAGAGGTTTTTTTTCATGAGTTGCTCATGTGTTCCTACCATGTTCCCAAGTTGTTCCCCAAGTTGTCAATGTGTTCCTCAAGGGTGTTCCCAATAGCACCTAATATCAAACCCATATGTTTTGCCCAAAATCCTCTCCTTCTCACCTATATAGTCGGGGTGTTCGTTGCAAAGGGTAATAACCCAGGCCAAAAAATGTGATGAACCCTTTCGAGGAGAGAAATTTCATCCAACCAATGGGAAGTGCAATCATGCTCCCAGGGTGCCTTGGTTTTTTTCCTTTCACGTTTTGGGTTTAGGGTTGGGAAGTTGGAGGTTGGAGGGGACCTTTTTTTCAAGCTGTATTTGGTGTCGACAGTGGATAGTGGACACTGGACTTTCCATGCAAGTTTTATTGGGGGGGAGGTCGGAGGATTTATTTTCCTTTCAGCCAATAGGAGGGCCTAAGGTGCCTTGCTTTTATTCCTTTTAAGTTAGGGGATGGAGAGGGAAGATTTTTTTTTTTTTCAATTTTCCCTGTTTCCTAATGTGTTCCCACTGTGTTCCCACAGTGTTTCCTTTAAGTTCCTAATGGGTTCCCAAAATGTTCCCCAAGTTCACAATGTGTTCCCCAACATGTTCTCCATATAAGCACCTCACTTTTAGCCCATATGCTTTGGCACTTTCACCTATATAGGTGGGCCCAAGGGGGGGAACTATATACATCAAAACAAAACCTTCTATTTTGAGGAACCTCCATAGTTTCTTTTGGTTCGGGGAGCAATGGGCCAATCAAATTGGTTTTGGCCCAGAATTTTGGCACAGTTTGTTCATTAGAGCGAACATTTTGGAGGCTTCACCAGTGGGGAATTATCGCATCAAGCATGTGCGGACAGACACCCATATATTTTATATAAGTAGACTAGTCTGTAGACCCATTTTGCAAGCAAAATGATTAGAAGAAAGGATTGTGTGCAACCTCCTAATTGAATAAATAATAAGTACCCCCAGTTTATAATGGGGGTATTAGTCAAGGTTGAAAACGGTGCCAAAAAGTTTTAGGAATAGAAGTTTCATGCGGCCAATGGGAAGGCTCAGCCTGCACTCAAGGTGTCTTGTTTTTTTCTTTAAAGTTTTGGGGGGGGGGGGGGAGAGGGGGGGAAAGAGGAAGATTTGTTTCATTTTCCCTTTGTTCCAACAGGTTCCCAATTCGTTCCCCATGGGTTTTCTTTTAAGTTTGGGGGGGGGAGGGGCGGGAAAGAGGAAGATTCTTTTCATTTTCCTTTTGTTCCAACAGGTTCCCAATGTGTTCCCCATGGGTGTTCCCAATCGCACCTTGCTTTAAATTTTGCTCAAAGTCCTCCCATTCTCACATATATCGGTGGGCCAAAGGGGGAGGCACTCCATCTGTCTATAGAATCTTCAATTTTTGTGAGCCTTCATAGTTTCAATTTTTTTTGTCAGGGCCAATCAAATTCAATAAAAAAAGGTTGGATTTCTGAGGGGTAAAGGTCAGGCCAAAAATGGCGATAAACATATTTGGGAGGAGAAATTTCATGCAGCCAATGGGAAGGCCCAAGCACACACTGAATATGCCTTAAATATTTTCCTTTTAAGTTTGGGGGGCGGGGGATTTAGAAGAGGATATTTTTCAATTTTCCCTGGTTCCCACTATGTTGACCATCCCACCATCCGCTCGCTTTGGCTGGGCCCTAAAGGGGGGGGGGCTCCAGCCCATCAGGAATAACCGCATCAAGACACCGACACCCATTTCTTTATAGTAGTAGACTAGACTAGTCTGTAAACCCATTTTGCAAGCAAAATGATCAGGTTTCTTGGCCTTTGGAAGCATAAGCAACTTCATTCTTGTTATGTTTATAATCCTTACTAATATACTAATCATTTTTTTCACCCCTTGGATAGGTTTATTAGCTTTTTTTTTTTGTCAGCATGTTTCTGGAATGAATCCCATTTAATAGATAGTAATTTATCTTTATGCTCAACCTCTCAAATGTTTGAGCTTCCTTACACACCTAGTAAGTGACCAATTTTAATTGGGGTCTTTAAAATCTTAGAGTTTTCACATCCTCCATTCCTCATCCCCCCATGACCCCCCTTCCCCAAATTCCTCCCTTCCACAGAATCTTCGATGACATGACAACCTTTTTCATCCTTTTGGTCCCATTTCATCCCTCTATGTCCAAGAGAATAAGGTTGTTTGTTTTCATTCATCCATCTCTTGCCAAACTTTGTCTTCCTAGGTTTTAGTAGGCAACAATCTGTTTTTGGTTCTCAGTCATGTTTACTTCTGCCCTTTTTGATTGCAATCCAGAAGCAAAAAAGAAAACCCTAACAAAATGGGTTTACTTACTTGTTCTTCTTATATAAAGAATCTAAGCCTCTATGTGTGTTTAAGGATTTTTTTTCTTTTAAGTTTTGGGTGGAGGGGGTGGGGGGAGGATTTTTTCATTTTTCCTTTGTTCCTTCTATGTTCCCTTCAAGTGCCCAATGGTTTCCTAAGTTCCCAATGTGTTCCCCAAGGGTGTTCCAAGTAACACCTTATTTTAATCCCATATATTTTGCCCAAAGTCCCAAATGGGTTTACCAACTTTTATCCCATATGCCATGGAAAATGGTGTCCTCCTTTCACCTATTGTAGCGGCAAGGGAATTCATCTTTTAATAATTATTTCAGGCCAAGGAGAAAAACTTGAAACTAAATTGGGCCTGCAGGGAGAAATGGAGAAATGAGAAATTAAATCTGTTGTGACGCAGGAGAAATTGACGATAGTGTTAGAAAAGAAGTAGGTATGCATATCATGACAATGACATGATCCATGGCTGTATCATTAATCGATGCATTGCTAGCCGAAACATCCTGGATATATTGATCACTTTAATTGAATCACATAGCACATATTATGCAAGCAATCAGGAAGTGTAATTGACTTGAGCATGTAGCTCAGATCAATAGGTACATCTTATAACAAATTAGAAGAAAATATCATCTACTTCATCAAGGTCTGCCAGGTTCTCTAGCTCTTCCAACTCTGCCACTAACTCATCATCCTGCCGGTTCAAAGATCTGAAAACTTCGAGCGTGTGCTCATCCTCCAAGCAAGCACTCATCACATCCTGCACCGATGTCACCAACGGAATTTCCTCGATGCCTACGCTCCTAAAAACCCCACTTTCTAGCTTGTCCTCGGTGACTTCAGGTTCATCCCCAAGGTTTTCCAGCTCCGCAAGTAGACCCCTTTGCAAGCATTGCCCCATGGCTGCATCTTGGAAGCAGGGAATGTGAATGTTGCCCAGTCTGCACAAGGCCCATCCTTTTTGGATCATTTCCACTTGCTTGCAAAGCTTGCCCCATGACGATAGGAGCCAGCCAATAAATAACTCGTGTAGTTTCTTGATTCCTACTTGCAGCTCTACATCCTTAGGTCTTACCCCTTTAGCAAGCTGCGAAGCAACCAACTCACTCTGCCACTTCTCAAACTACTTATGAAAACCATGCTTGAAAGGTCTCTACAACATTACATCCGCTGGCTGGAACTTGCTTGTGCAGTTTGCAGCCACATAAAGATAGTGGACGCGGGGGTGGTTTTCCTTAAGCCAGTATCGGAACTCCTTCGACGTGTGAACTTTCCAGCAATCTATGAGCCACACCATCTTCTGCTTGGAAGAGTCCAACCCCAGCTCTTTGCACTTCTCGATGCGCCACGGGTCCAAGACCTTCTCCACAAACTGCTTCATGGTGGTTTGATTTGACCAGTAATTCTCCGAGTTGGTCAAATCCCACCCCTTCCTAACAGTTTCCCTGGCTTCAACATGATTTGGTACCACCGTTGTGGTCTTCCCTTGGAAAATGAGCTGCAATGGAAGCATGCTACCATTGGAAGCTAAGCTGACCATCCCCGTTATCTACCTCTTCTCGTCCTTTCCTAAACTCCGAACAACCTTCACTCCCTTGGTTTCATAAGTCTGCTCTACTGCGAGCCGCACGTAGATGGTGGTCTGATCAGAATTGACAACCAGCTCAGGGGGGATGTTGTGCAACTTACAAAGGGTAGCAACCCTTTACGCCATCTCATCACCTTGCTTCTCCTAGTCTTCCGGGAGCTTGCTCGCTGCTGTGGTGACCCGCCTCCACGTCCACCCCAGATGCTTCCGGACAAAGGCCTTCCCAAAGGTCTTTGACACCGAGAACTTGACAGCTTCCCCGCGCTTGCCCGTCACCGTTCGCTGAAACATCTTAGGGGCAAACTGCTGGATGGACCCTTGCATGATTCCCTAGATGATCTCACCGTCCAATGGCTGCCCATCATCCCTCACACCCTTGAGCGTCTTGCAGACTAGCTCAAATGTTTCAGGGAATTATGTGAAAATTCCCATCGGTCTAGGCTTGTGGCTAGCTTTCCTCACATTCTGCAGTGCAATGCAGTCTGCGACCTTGCGTTTCAAGACAAAGATCCCCTCCTCATTTTTATCAAACTAGCCTTTCAGTGTTTGGACGGTTAGCTTGTCAAAAGGGCTGCCTAATCAAACTGGTTTCTTGTTGTGTTGGAGGGAAAAGAGACCATCATAGAGGTTTCTAGGATGTTTTTTGACTGTAGCGAAGATGAAGTTCCAGAGATCTAGCACAAACCAATTGGTGTAGGGACCCCTCTTCTTCTTGGTAGGTGGTTCCTCACCCCCATCTTCTAGATTCCCTTCCTCTCCTTCCTGTCCTACAAGAACTACCTGAGCCTGCCTGACTTTCTTTGGTCTGCCAACAGGCCTTTTGGATGTAAGCCTTTTCGCTTCAACAACTGCCTCAGCCTCCTTCTTGTGAGCCAATCTAGCATTTTCCTCATCATGCCACTTTGCTAGAGCACACTTTCTATCAGCAGCCTTTTCTTCTTCAGACCTCTTATCCATAGAAAAAAATCGGGTGATCATGGCAACTCTCACCCCTGACGCCATAACGCCCGGCCCTAATGCCTCTTCTTGCAACAACTCTTCTATCTAACTCTGAGGTCAAGCCATGCCAGAGGAGCTTGAAGTTGAACTCTGGAGTGACCAGAGTGGCCCAATGTTCAGACTCAGAGCCTGTGTCACTGGTTTCTTGGACTGAGTCACTCTTTGAAGGAGCTTCCCTCCAAAAGGGCATCATCTCCATCGTCTATCGGAGCCTGCTCATTATCGGACGGCATTCAGTACGGTACCTACCAGCCACAACGCGGTGCATACCTAGAAACTGTTTCACAACAAGAGAAAATGGAAATTATATCTGGGAAGGCGATCGCGAAATGTTGTTAAATTCGAAATTGCCTTAGCGAAACCTCAAAACTTTCGAAATTAATTATTCACGACGCTTGGGGTTGAATTCCCTTGCCGCTACGATATATAGGTGGGCCAAAGGGGAGGATCTGTATACTTCAAAATAGAGCCTTTTGTTTTTGGGAAGTCTCCATTGTTTCTTTTTCTGGAGTGATGGGCCAATCAAATTGGCACGTCACCAAAAAAAAGAAAAGTAAAGAACTTGGGAGGCACCTCATCTAATTAATAGGAGAGGTGATTATGTCGCCAAATTTATTTCCCTGCCATGGGGACGGAAGATTCTTTTTTCAGTTTTCCTTGTTTTCATAATGTGTTCCCACGGTGTTCTCTCTAAGTTCCTCATGGGTTCCCAAAATGTTCCCCAAGTTCACAATATGTTCCCCAACATGTTCTCCATATAAGCACCTCACTTCTAGCCCATGTGCTTTGGCAAATGTTGTTCTCGTTTCACCTATATAGGTGGGCCCAAGGGGAGGAACTATATATATTAAAACAGAACCTTCTATTTTGAGGAGCCTCCATAGTTTTTGGGAACAATGGGCCAATCTGCTTGCACATAACAACGCAGTGCATGAGTTGGCAAATGAGCCCTCTCACTAAAGGTGGCAAAGACACTATTAATTTAATGGGCTACTCGTGATTGGGATGTAGGGTTCACATATTTCCACTCACGGCTCTCAAGGGAGGGGGACTCACTAATTACCAAATCAAGCATGTGTCGACAGACACCCATTATTTTATACAAGTAGAATATAAAACTATTGTTATCTAGGGGCCAAAATCCCGTAAAAGCTACTTTACTCTATAATGAAGGAATCTAGACACAATATCCTTGCCTTGGTAAGCAAGGCGAATAAAAAAACCCTAGGATAACATGCAACTTTTGTGGTGGAGTGTTTTTCCCAAATAAAAAAAGATACTTATTTGTCTCTTATTTTATCGTCGTGAAAATCACCCCCTTTAAAGGATCCAGCGGAAGAAGACATGTATCCTGGCTTCGGCACGTGAGACGCTCTTCTTCCACAAAGATCGCGGCTGGAATTGAAATCGGTTGACGGATGGTTAGTGCTTGTAGATGGTCGACGCGGGCATTGATACTCGTTGAGATAGGTTAAATTTCGCTCTGTGTCAGGAGATTCAAGTAACAATCAAGTCTGTGATTTCAGATCCTAGGATAAACCTTGCGTTGCGGAAAAGATGGCAAGCAGCAAGTGCGATCGGCTGCGGGCGAAGGGGAACGCAGAGTACAAGCAGCTCTCAGAGGGCTCGTGCGTCTTCGCGGCGCCGGTGCGTAGGAGGAAGCTCGAGCTGGCGTTGCAGCAATACAAGGACGCGCTCGGCTGCAGCCATACGGCCGCGGAGCGCGCGGCGTGCTTTAAGAACCTGGGGATGTTACATGTGCTGTGGGGCAAATTCGAGTTCAAGGACGCCATGGAGGAAGGGGCTGCAACTGATTCGAGCAAGCTTGCGTGTTTGAAGCCAAGGTTGCTAAACGCCGTACAGCATCTCTTGGAGGCACTGCGTGAGGGCAAGAGTGCCGATAGACCCGAAACATGGCTGGAGCATTTGCATGGGGTTCTTTTGGGTTTGGTGGAGTGGGCAGTGGAGCAGACGCGTGTGTTGGGGCTGTCGTCGGCGCCCTTGTTGCGATGGCTTTGCGACAGCTTCGATCTCGCTCTCGATAAGAGCTGTGTCCGGTGCGAGGCAGCAGTCATTGCGCACCTACGGCTAGCGGAGGAGCTATTCCAGCAAGGGATCTTGAAGCTGGGCGACGATGAAGATGAAATAAGAGATTTCAGAGGTTGCTTTGCCTCCATGCATGATTGTTTGCAATTCCTCGGCAAGGCTAAAAGCTTCTATGTAACTTTTCATGGCCAACACACGGCGAACGCCCCGTTGCCGGAAATTGAGGAGCTTCAGGAGCGGGCACAGCTCCAAATCTGTGTGTGTGAGTCCATGCAGGCACTCCGGACAGGAGACCAAGTGCTCCAAAAGGCGTTGTTCGATGATGAGGAGGTCAACATGGAGCTTGCAATGCAAGCTGTGGACTTTTACCGTAGTGCCGTGTTGCTGGCGCGCGAGCGTGATATCGAAGGCGAGGCGATTGCCACGAGCCAGTTAGGGCGCGTGTTCTCTGATGTCCTGAAAGACACCGTCAGAGCTTCGAAATTCCATTACCAAGCGACAAAGCTTGCGGTGACTGTGATGTCGCCACGAATCGGCAGGTCGAGGTGGTATAAGTACTCTCGCGCCAAGCATGCAGAATACCAAGAGCAAGTAGTGAGAAACGAAGAGCGGGCACACGAGCGGAAGTGGGCACCGACAAAGGAGGGGATGAAAGAGGAACTAAGGAAATTGAACGAAAAAGCCAAAAAAGGTGGGCTTGAATTTCTGTTGTACATTTATAAGAACCATCCCAACCCGGATCCGAAAAAGGTGCCAGGTGTCATGCTGAAAGAAGGGGGGCTCACAAAACAGATGCTTCGCTCAGCCATTTTCCACTACCACCCAGACGTGAATCGTCAGCACCCGGAGAAGTGGCAGGTTCTGTGCGAGGAGATATGTAAGATTTTGAATAACATGTATGAGAGCTGCAAACTAGCGAAGTAATCATCCTGATGCTGAAGCTTTCACTTTAGTCTACTAAAGCGAAAACTCTAATGGCTACCATATGGTATATCTCATATATAATTACAAACGTGGTGTGCGTGCGTCTGTGTGTCCGTCCGTCTGTTCGGTATCCTATTGGCTGGAACTCAAGGTAATGGGTATAACTCAGTGTCAGGGGTATCCCTCAGTGTAATGGGTATCACTCAGTGTCCGGTTTGTTTGTGAGGAAACCAAGGTCCCTCAGTGTCATGGGTAAACTCTTGGGTGAGTTGTGAGAACTCTCAGTGAGACGAAAAATCACTCAAGGTATCGGTATCACTTAATGTCAGGGTATCACTCAGTGTAATGGGTATCTTCTTGGGTGTGTCCATAATGGGTATCACTCAGTGTAATGGGTATCCTCTTGGGTGTGTCTGGGTTTAGGGTTTCTGTGTGTGTCCATTCGTCTGTCCGTTCGTCTGATATCTTATTGCCTAGATTTGTCGGACGTTTGATTGGATGGAAGGGTAGAAGGGTAGTGAGTTCTCTCTCACTCACACACACACTCAAATTAGGAGGTGAGTTCTCACTCACTCACACACTCAATTTGGCTTGGTACCCAAGGGACTTCACAGTGTCCGAAGGGCACATGCACCCACTAGTTTCAATGAATAAAGTTTCTTTGTTCACTTTCTTGCCATATGGAGAAACACGACAAGACAATAAGTATATCATCACAATAAGGCCAGTTGTCAGAGTGCTCTAATATCATGATTGCTGTTTTCGAAAAATCAGAAAACTGGTTCTGTTGTTAAGTTGCCACTCTCCATAAATTGCCATAGTCTTGAGAGAAGTTAAGGCCTTGCCGTGATATTAAAAGGTTGTATCACTACAACGAAATTTGGATTTTCTTGTAGTGATGGGCCTTGATTCATATGTGGTTTCATCCCCTTCAATGTAAAATGACGTATTGGTGTGTTGCACCTATCATATTAGGTGATGTCAAACTATGTATGTCCAAAGACTGAGGCTTTAGAAACATAGTAGTTTGGATGGACCCTAACTATTATATGCGGAATTCATACCAACAAGACTTGCTTGTTTACAGCTCACATGTGCACACATTCCATATGGGGGCCAGAATGACCCAGCCCCCATGATTGCATTAGTTCCGTTTGGGATGAATTCAAGTTCATTCCGATTATTGGATCTACTACATGCATTGGCATTGGGTCATTTTCTTTTTCCCTCACTTACTTCAAGGCTACCCATAAAAAAAATCTATTTGACTATCCAAGCATTTCAAACCCCAACTACCTACCTCCACCCCACCAAAAACCCTTAACCTTGTTGCTGCTTAACAGCAGAAGCAGTGCAGTAAAAGATGATGTTGCAAAGGCGATGTTGAAGTGATGCTGCTGAAGATGATGTTGCAAAAGCGGTGTTGAAGTGTTGCTGCAAAAGACGATGTTGCAAAGGCAGTGTTGAATCAATGCTACAAAAACGATGTTGAAGCGGTGTTGCAAAAAACATTCTTCTAAAAAATAACCAATGCATTTGTGGCAAGTAAGTGTACATCAACCCCCCCTTTTTTTTTGTCTTCTTTTCACTCTTGTCCCTTTACAAAAAAGACAATTACAACTGTTGCACTTGTTTTCATCTTCTATTGACCTTACGAGATCACGACAAAAGATGATGACAAATGGAACGTTCGTTGTCATCTTTTGCTCTTCTTATGAAACCAAGGCTGAATACAACAACAAATGAGCATTGTCCTTGTCTTTTGTTGTTTTTCTTAAATTGCAAAAAATAATGATGAGCCTCCCCACTCATCATTTCTACAACTCAAGAAGAAAAAAATAATAATAACAAAAACCCGAATAAGGACGACAAGTCGAAAAGCTTGTCATCGTCTTCTATAACCCAAGAAAAAAAACCTTGATGTTGGTTTTTCTTATGTTGCAAGAGACGACGATGAACCTTTTGACTTGTCATTGTCTTTTAGTTTTTTTCCCTCACTTGGAGAAAACGATGATGAAACAAGAGGTTTGTCATTGTTTCTTTTTTTTTTTCTTCATTTGTAGAAGATGACGATGAGTTAGGAGGTTTGTCGTTGTTTCTTACTTTTTTTCTTCATTTGTAGAAGATGATGACAAGCTTGGATCCTAGCTCATCATCATCCTTGATTATTTTTCTTTAGTTGTAGAAGATGATTATGAGCCTCCTAATTCATTGTTGCCTTTTAGTGTTTTTTTCCTTAGTTCCAGACAATGACAATGAGTCGAGATCCCGACTTGTCATCATTTTTTATTGTTTTTTCTTTAGTTGTAGAAGACAACAACAAGTCGAAAGGCTGGTTGTCGTCTTTTGCATTTTTTTCCAATTGTAAAAAACAACCGCGAGTTGGGAGGCTTGTTGTCATCCTTGGTTTTATTCCTCAATTGCCAACGACAACAATGAGGTGGGATCCCAGCTCGTTGTTGTCCTTGGTTTTTAAAATTTAGTTGTAGAAAAGGACAACAAGCCTCCTAATTCATTATCTTTTTTTACATTTTTTTCTTCAATTGTTGAAGATGATGATGAAGTAGGAGGCTCGTCATCGTCTCTTGGATTTTTCCTCAAGTGCAGAAGATGAAAATGAGTTGAGATCTTGGCTTGTCGTTGTTCTTGGTTGTTTTGCTTCAATCTTAGAAGATGACAATGAGCTTTTTGGCTCGTAGTCATTTTCTGCATTTTTTTTCTTCAGGTGTAGATGACAATGATGAGCTAGGAGGCTTTTCGTCATCTCTTGATTTTTTTTCTTCAGCTGCAAAAAACGACGATGACAAGATCTCGGCTCATTGTCGTCTTTGATTGTTTTGCTTTAGTTGTGTGAAAGTAAAAAATACCACAAGGAAACTAATGCATAGATGAATTCTATGCACACAAAGGGAGTAGTATAGAGGGTGTGAATAAACTAACATGTCAAGTTGAAGATTTCTTTCACCTTGAGGCTTCCTTCATGACTAATCCAAACATATCCTATTGCTTCAACCTGGGTAATTAGATGTCATGACTATGTCATTTAAATTGTAGTTCTGAAAAAACATGTGTGCACAAGCCTTATAAAGTTCATAGCTAACATAGTTTTGAAGTTGACCCATTCTTGAACTTTGCATGTTGGATTCAAAATTATTGTAATTGCAAATAAAGACTTGGAGCACAAGGACTTTTGACAAACCTTTAATTTGTTTCTTCTTTCTTTATCCTTCTTTAAAGAAGAAATTTCACTCATGCCCTTACTTTCTCTAGCAATTTTTCTAATGCTAGTGACTTTCTTTTCTCTACATAACAAAACGTTCTCTTGTTCATGGAGGTCATTTAGAAATCTCCCTATCAATCTACTAGGCTATTGTAGGCACCCCACACTATAACCATAATAATCAACATTCATCTGGCTTTTTTCAAGTGCTGAAAAATGAAGGGAAAGAACAAGGTATGTGGCAAACGTCTCTTGGTTTTTTCCTCAAATGCAGAAGATGATGATGAACCTCTTGGCTCATCATCATTTCTTTGTTTTTTCTCTTAGGTGTAAAAGATGACAATGAACCAAGAGGTTCGTTGTCATCTTTCTTTTTTGTTATCAAGTGTAGCAGATGATAACGAGCCAAAAGGTTCGTTGTCATTTTTTGGTTTTTTTTTTAGGTATAAAAGATGATGACGAGTTAGGAGGCTCATCGTCATTTCTTTGTTTTTTTCTCAAGTGTAGCAAATCAAAACAAGTTAAGAGGCTCGTCATCATTTCTTGGTTTTTTTCTCAGATGTAAAATATGATGGCAAGCTAGGAAGCTTGTCATCATTTCTTTGTTTTTTTCTCAGGTGTAGCAAATGATGACGAGCTAAGAGGTTTATCGTGATTTCTTGGTGTTTTTTTCAAGTGTAAAAAATGATGATGAGCTAAAAGGCTCATCATCATCTCTTTGGTTTTTTTAAGGTGTAGCAAATGACAACAAGCCAAAAGGTTCATCGTCAATTCTTGGTTTTTTTCTTAGGTGTAGAAGATGACAATGAGACTCCTAACTCGTTGTCATCACTTGGTCTTTTTCTTCAAATGTAAAAGATGACGACGAACTAGGAGGCTCTCGACTCATTGTCATCTTTTGGTTTTTTTCTCAAGGTGCAGAAGATGACAATGAGCTTGTTGGCTTGTCATCGTCTTTTGATTTTTTCCTCAAGTGCAAAAATTGATGACAAGGATTTGGGCTCATCGTCATTTTCTGCTGATTTTTTTAAATTGTTATACATAAAGGCACCATGTGTCATGCCCAAGATTTAATGTAATTATTAGTAGATTTTCATTTATAAAATTTTAAATAATGAATTCATGTAAATAATTAGTCAATCAAGTAATTATTATAAAATAAATTTAATAAAATAAATCTATGATTTTTATATTAATTCAATTTGATTATAATGAAAAGTATAATTACAATAATTAAAATTTATAATTAGATTATTTTTCTTAATTTTAATCAAAAATAAAATTTCTAAGGTATAGGGTTTTTAAGCCTTTAAATATAATGAACAATATTTATTATTATTGATATTGGGAACATTTAATTTGCAATTCTTCTTGTTTCAAGTTGTTTTTATATAAAAAAGTTGTAGCAAGTTAGTAAAAATAAGTTACTATCCTTTTTTATATGTTGTTTGCAATTGTTTGTTTAAGGGAGCTTGAAGTTCTTGGGTAGCGGTGGCAATCGCTATTCTTATGGAGATTCAAGCTTTTGTTTTTTTTTTTGTTTTTTTGTTTTTTTTTGGGATTGATTGTTGTTTAAGGATTTGAGTGCTTTTGTTATAAGATGGCATGTCCCCGGAAGAAACTTAAATGCCAAAGAAAGGTGACTATTGATAATCAACAAGTGAATGTTCTAGCAAATGAAGAGGAAATTGATGTGGAATAAAGAATCATCATTTACATTCCTACTTTTAAAAGTAAACCTTAATCCCACTTTTATTCTTGAAACTAAATTTGTTGTAATGGATGACACATTTCAAATGATAGGGTTTTAAAAAGTGTAACGCAACACATTACGAATAAAAAATCCCAATCCAAACCCTAAACCTCATCTTCATTCTCTATTTGAGAAGGGGATGAGGTATTTAAGGATGTTGTTGATCATTATTTTCCTTCAACAATTCCATGCCATGGAACTACCATTCATAAAAAAATAAAAAAAATTCGCAATTGAAATTGAAGCCATTGCCATCTAAATGTCAATAAACAATATTATCTTTAAGCACAATTGGATTTTTTTTTAACTCAACAATTTTAAACACCAAATTTATTACTACCAAGCTTTTGGATGAGTCTTGCAATGGTATTATTGCCATAAAACCCTTTACATGGAGGTCCCAATGTGCTAGAGAATAAAACATCAATGTGGATTATCTTGCTATCACTTTTCAAGAAATGAAAGACACAAATATAGTTTATGATCGAATTTTGATTATTTCAAATGACATGGAAAATATTATTATGATGTTGTGGCCATTTTTATATTTAATTAAATAATATCCTACGTTATTAGAAAATAGGTCCCACTATATGTTCTAAACTTAGGAGACTTATAAAATGATTTATATATGATTTGGAAATAATTACTACTAAATGGACAACGTGGCACCTTGTATAACTATATAATTATTAACCTTAGATGAACCTGTGGTACCTTAGGTGGTCATGCAATTATTTATAATGATTCAAAAATGAATATTAATAAATTTTTAATATAAATACAAATGAACATAATATTAAACTACATGTAAGGAACTTTTGGAAAATATTCTTCATAACTATGATATGTTCCATCTGTTTGACCTTTAATAATAAAATATTCTTATAATATTGCTAGGGTCTAAGGATCAAATATGAGAATATTCCATACCAAGGATTTGGGAAATGTTAATTAATTGTTAAATTTCATAAAATTTGCATAGTTTTGAAATTGAAGGGGGTGAGGAGTGTGGATGAAGGGTTCTATTGGGATATTATGAAATTGAAGGGGTAATATTATGTGCACCAACTTTCAAGCCAAGTTTTAGTCCTTTTCCATTCCATTTGTCTTAATTTCCTATCCAAATGAAATGTAATTTAAATTTTTTTTAAAACTATAATTTCAATTATCACTTAATATGTTATGGATAAGACCAATGCATATTCACCAATGCATGTTGAAAAAATCCATGAAAACAATCCAAGCTTATATTTATTGATTATACTCCTTACCTATGGTTGGATAGGATGAAAATGTAGTAAAACACAAACAAAGATAGATTAATTGTATGTGTTTTGTTTTCTCAAGTAGTGAAAACTCCTTTTTCCACCATCTCCTTACCACCTTCAAATCCTTTTCCCCAAACCTTAAAACACATTTATTTAAAAATTTGATTGCAAAATTTTATAATTTAGTCATTTAAATGATTCACTTCAATGTTGTTGTGTAAACAAATTTTTAAAACATTTAATTCCATTTAAATTGTGTTTATGTTAGCAAAATTATAGCACATTATAATTAATTGCATGTAATTTCAATCAATGTCAATACAAATTCAATTATTGAAGCACATATTATATGGTATTAAACATATAGTTGAAATGCTACACTAGATTATAAGCCTTAAATCCTAAACTAATGAATCCAATATCCTAAACCATCAATCCTTAAAGTTTCTTAAATGCCATAATAACATTTAAATAGACCATAAGCTATATATTCAAAACCATTTATGTAGGTTATATTAACATATATCCCACATAACTTAATATTATGCCCTACACCTTAAACCCTAAATGAAATAACACAATTTCCCTATCCCATATAATGTTACAAGATACCTTAATTTAGCTTTGAAACCCTAAATGGTACACCATAAATCTATTGCCCTACATTGTAAACGTTAAATGTTATATACATCCTAAGCTTTATAACCTAAACCATAAACCTTTAAACAAAAAACTCCAAAAGTTGTTATACCACCAATAGTAGTATCCCATAAGGATTCAACAATAAACGAAGACAGAAAACCAGTCAATAACATTGCCATGTGAAATAACTTCCATCTAATGTAGTACCAAAAACTCATCATTAATCATCGAATGGAGACTCCACTTTTAACATTCATCATTATAAATTATTAAGGGTGGGAGATCTGTTAGACATAAGTCTTTTGAGCCATTCTTACGATGGGGAGGTTTAAGTAACTGATAGCTTTGGGTTGGAGTGTGAGTTTTAGGTTTTTTCTAAAGAGAAACAAAACATTATCTAGTTCTCTTTCAAGAATTTTTATAATCCAAGTGTGACATTAAGGTTTCAAGAAAAAAATTGGGTCAAGAAAGATCTAAAACTTCGAAGGGGATTGAATGTAAGAGAACTGAAAAGTTGGAACATGATTCATGATGCACCCCCAATTCCTTGAAGGACTCAAATGTGAGTCCAAGTGAGAAACAGCAGAAAAGGGAGGAGTCCATGCACACTCCTTGGTTCACGGCACTTTGAGGGTAGAGGGATGTGCCGGAGCTCCGGGATGGGACTAGAAAGAGTTGACAAGCTTCACTCACTCACACGGGCTTGCACAAAACCCACACAAAGTGATTAATGCATAGTTGAAGCACTTTTGGTGCTAGGACGAGCCACGGGCAACACGAACACACAAGACTCACCACGGCTCGGACTTGGGGGAAGCCACCACCTTCCCCCTTATAATATACTCTGTGGCTGGCCGCGAAGTCCACATCTAGATGGCTTTTTGTCCCGGGACTCCCAAGTGAAAGTCCCAAAATCGCGCAAGTTGGGACTTTTGTAACTTTGGGGCGCAATAACTTTACAAGCAGACCTCTGATTGAGATGCGGTCTAAAGCAAGGTTGTAGCTCTTGTTGAAAGCTTTTCAATAGTATGTCGCACTCCCTCTGCAGCCAAGTATTTTGGGTCGATTCCTGACTTTTTCTGGTCGGGAGTCAAATTGGCAATTTGACTCTCGGCCCTTCTTTTGGCCATAACTTGTGTTTCAGATATTTAAATGAGAAATGAAAGAGCACTTTAGATATCTGCATTCCAAGAGCTTTCTAATGATATAAAGAATGCCACAAGCCATTGAGTTCTGATCCTTCAAATTGTTCTCTGAAATTTCAGGAGTCCATTTGGGACTCCAACTCCCACAATGGGAGTTCACTTGGGAGTGTGAGGGCGAACTCCTTCACACTCTTTGCACTCTTGAGAGCATGTGATGTGATTCCTAGGTCTCCCTCTTGGCCTGCAACCTTGCAACCCCTTGCCTTGGTCGCGAGCCCAAGGTTAGGGTTGCGACAATTCAATTATCCTTTAAGAAGTTTATTTAGTCTAAGAGTGAAATGAAATTAAGGTTTGGGGGAAAAATTTAAACATCAAGGATTTGGAGCTCTAGAGGGCATCTAGGGTAAGAAAATTTGAAAAAACAAAATGCCATCAAATTCTCCATCAAGAAGTTTTTTGGTTTAGTAAAAGTGAAATGAAGTTAAGGTTGGGCGGAAAAAATTAGAACATCAAGGATCTAGAGTTTAGAAAGGATCAAGACCACAAGAACTAAAAAGATAAAACACGATTGAATTCTCCTTCAAAAAACATTTTGGTCTAAGCTTAACGTGTAGTTAATTGTTCAGCCTTTATTTAAAACCAATTCCATATTCATTGTAAGGTTTCAAAGAGAGGAACTTCATGGTGAATATTGTAACTTCAAGGTGAATATTGTAATTTTGCAACTCAAGGAGCTCCGTAAAATAACTTTTAAGTATGACCTCAACATTCCTAACCATTTCTCCACTTTCTCAAATCCTCACATTAATTTTGTGATCAATTCGCATCACAAATTTTTTTTATTATAATTTAATGCATTCCATAGTATAGAACAATATGTTAGTCTCATTGATTTCATCAACATCTTGGAAAAAGAACACATCTTTCGAATGTTGGAAACCCAAAACCAAATTGAAATTGTAGGGTTGGTGTGTAAATACCAACTCCCTTTCTTATATTTTCAATCCAAATATGCAATGTCTTGAAGCTGAATGAAATCATCTCGTGTCATGCTTTGACCCGCATTCATACATTTTCACCAAATTGTTTTATGTTTGTCATCTATTTGTTTGGTTGTATAACCTAAGCTTAGTTGGGCCCATATGTGGTCTTTCAATGCTTGTGACGTGTGGAGCATAACAAGACATATGAAAAATGGGTTCCGGGTCATGCTCACCATCTACAAATGACCCATCAATTCGTGTATGGGCTTTATGGTAAATTGTGATCTCAATCACATAAGGTCGTGTGTATAAACATTTAATTGAGAATGATGATAGGCATCCTTGTTTAATAGATCAAATGTGGGTTGAATTTTCTTGATAGTCCTCTGGTCCATATCCACGTTGATACTTAGACCAAAAAACTCTTAAGACGTAAATGATTACATATTTGGTATATGAATTAAAGAAATTAAAAAGGTTAATGCCATAAATGTTTACCATGTATGCCCAAGGTGGTTTTTGATGGTTGGTCGCCTGACATCCATTTGGCTTGGAAAGTTTTTGTAAACATTCCATTCCATAGGGGTGCTTGTATCCTCTTGTTCACCTTCCAAGAATTTCAAGATGCGAGCATATGGAATATAAGCAAATTGAATGGTCACTTTATTTTGCCTTTCACACTATATCCCGGACGTCCACACCAAGTCTTTATTTGAGAAAGGGGACTTGGTGGGGTTTTGGACATGAACGTAGTTAGTGTTTTCACTTGACTACCCAAAGCCTCCTCTTGTTGCTTATGAAGAAACAATGCCTCTATCCACTTCCTCTCTATGGTTTGCCAAATTTTAGACTTATGCCTTAAATCTTGTAGTTCTTCATCTTGTGACTTCAATGGTGTTATGCTACCTTTGAGCTTCTCATTCTCATCTTGCACTTTGTTAATGAGCCTTTTAATCTTTTGTTCAACCTTTGCCCTATTCTTCCTCCAAATTTCCACATTATGCTTGTACCCTTTTTGGAATTCCCTCTCCTTATCCAATTCCTCTTATAGTGTTGCCTTCTCCTTCTTCCTCATGGCCAATTTGTTCTTCAAACTACTGACCTCCATATTCAAATTCCGCATATTCAAACTTACAATTGCCATAGTTTAAAATAATTCAACTACCTTTTGTGTTTGCATCATTTCTATAGCTACCTCCTCCATAGACTTTGGTGTATTTGTTTATGTTGTAGGATTTTTGGATCCTTTTACAAATGATCCCATTTCGTGCACCAATTTGCTCCCTAGCTCAAATTCAAATGGAATTCCCTCTATACATCCTCGTCTACTACTTAGTACCTATATTTCTAATGGTTTGAACACTATAAAAAAGGGTATGTCTCCATTCTCTCCATTTGCAGTTCAATAGCCTATAAACTTAGAAGCATGGAGTTGGGAAGTCAATTAGGATTACAAAGTCGGCATATTTGTCCATATGTTCATATTAGAAGCAAAGAACCAGAGATATACTCACATCCACATTTTGCACCATAGAGGATACCAATGGGTAGCCACAAATTGGAACATTCTCGAATTAAAGTCAACACAACTTCACCAAAAGTGTTAGAAGCAATAGTTGCTAAAACCCAGAGATAACCTATTGGGACATAGGTTATTTAATCATTTAATGCAATCATAACAACCAAATGAATGGACACAATTGTTGAGCTCAACACACACAAATGTTGGCAGAAGGGAAGTACTTATTAAATATGTAGTTAATTTGGGTCATGGATTGTGTGGATTTTCGGTGGGAAGGAATTTGAGTAGAAGTTTGGGACGAGAGTTGTTAAGACACCAAAAATGGTGTTTACGAATCTAATAATGACTACTCATGTACACAAAACCACATATCAACCATTGATGAGCTCAATAACTACTGAAGGGCATAGAAGCACACATTCAAAGATTTAAAAGGAAGGCATTGAGAACCATCTGTCATAACTCAAGGAACTTTTGACCATAGAAATGGCAATTTTGTGAGGCCAAAATAGGTAGTTTTTAAGTATCCTAATTTCAAAAAAGATGTTGACCCAAATGTTCATGTCAAAGTGTTCAATTATGTAGTGAATGTAAATGCATATCATCAATGCATTTAACTATATGCTAAGAGATACAACATCAAATTGGTGCCATAATTACATGTAAAAATGTCCTGACGGTATTTTATCGAAGCTTACACATGCATTTTGCAAACGTCATTAAAAACTCAAAATGACAAGCAAATATACATGGAGTTGAATAACATGAAGTAGGAGGAGACATAAAGGGTGGAATTTTATTATGAGTGAATTCAAAAACTGGTTCATGGTTTACAAACACCAACTAGAGATAATTTCTTGAATACTATGTTTAAAGCAAGTTTGCAATCATACTTTAAAATTACAAGTACAAGGATGAAGAGATTGAATTGATTTAGGCAAATTAATTGTCCCTATTAAGAACAATTTTAGCTCTGTAGCAAAGATGATATCTTCTTCTTCATCTATGATACCATTATGATAATTGTAGCACAATAACACTTTTGGTTTTCCTACTTCACCCCTTAAATGTTTGGTGATTGTAATTTTTTTGATTTTCCCATTCCCTTGTATGATAACAGTGTTACTCCCTCAATCATGTGCCACTTTAGCATCCCTAAACCATGGTCTCCCCAACAACATGGAATAATTAGAATCTACCACATTATTTTGAAGTTCAATAAACATAGTTACGTAAAGAATTCAATGAACATATATCTGTAGATCTCTAATCAAACCCATCAATTTTGTGGTTGTTTAATCTACCATCCTCAAATTATATGGTGGAAATTTAGGTTTTGGAAGCCCTAACCTCAATTTCAACTATTTTGTGATGAAATTAATTCTAGAACCTCCATCTAGCAACACATCCTCTATTGTATTCTTCCCAATTTGTACTTGGATATTTGTCATATGATTATCTATTGCGACAATAATTGTTCCTACCTTTGGTATTTATGAACCATATCGACACAACCATGTGTAATAGTCTCAATTTTCGAGAATTGCATCAGGGATATTCGTATGTGGTAAGATTATTAAGGTTTTTAACAACTTCATGTTAGAATAAGGAATGATGAATGCACATGGTTGCATGGAATTTATTTTTTTCAAAATTTGATATTAGATGAATGAGGTGTAAGGTTAATTTTTTTCTTCAACAAAAGTTGGTAATCATAGTTTTAAAACCTTAGTTGCGTGAGTAGGTGTGAAAAATCTCTAGAGGGTTAAGGTTAGAAGTAGACACCAAAATTCGTAATGTTCGACAAAACATAGGTGTTATTTTGGTATTTAATGGGTAGTCGTGTAAGCAAGGATGTTTGAAATTTGTGAAGCAATTGAGGGGGGGTCAATGAAAGGTCCAATGGGGATAGAATAATCTTCAGACATTATGAGCGTGATATTAATTTGAAACATAACAATAAATAGTGTAAAAGGGTGGCAATGGCAACATGGATTTCATGATGAATGAAACTTTTATTCAAGTTATGGATAAACTCCACAAGGAGCTGCAATTACATGTTGAATCCTAAACCATTTTTCTAGCAATTTAGCTGCCACATTGCCCACAATCGGGATCCTTAATGCAACTATCAACTCCCATAATAAATTTTGCTTATTATCATGCATAAATGTGTTGTATTTCTATTTAGAAATGGGTTTCAATCTTGGTTATGAAACTCAAACCACCTAAGGTCTAAATAGCTGAATTTGTGTGATGTGCCATATAATGCACACCATTGACATATGGAGCATGCTTCGTCATCAACTGGGTGGTGACACTAATTTTCACACCTTGAAAAAATAAACCCCATTTGCTTTGAAACAAACTAGCGTGTTTACAATCTCCATTTTAATCAAGCCCCCATATTCAACAAGACTTTTCATAATCAAGGAGGCCAAAGTTACAACAAAAGGTGTCCATGTACGCCAAGTGATTCCACTAGATTGTGAGTGAATTCATTGGTTGCAGTGAATGGGATTTATGTGGGGAAGCAGTGAATTCATTAGTCTAATGAATGAGGACTAGTGAACTGCACCCATAGTTTGTAGTAGTGAGGTTAGATTGTATGGAGTGGCAACATCTTCTAGCCTTTACAAGTTTAGCAAAATTGGGATCTTTTTCTAATTTCCATCACATACACATGCACATTCAACCAATTTTGATTATCAATGGTGGTAACTTCGTCATAACTCATCGATATGTATGTACGTAGCTTTTTGAACTACAATTTTGATGGCTTAAATTACAATGTTATGCATCGCTTTAACCATTGTCCAACCTATAAAGTTAGACTAATGTTTCTGCAGATAGTTTTCAACTTTTAGAAATTGAAAAAATTACCTTGAAGTTTTCAAAATCTGTCATTGGATGTCCTTGCTTGAGTAGATGCCAAATTACAACAAATTACACATATTTCTTCTTCTTTTCGGCCTTCCCTGCCTTTTCAATTGGATCATGAATTGTGTCTTACCCTTTGGATGCATATATCTTCTCACTCTTCACATGAACATTGTTAGGGTTCATATAATATGCACCCATAACAACTCTAGTTCTAGTAGTAGTGCATTTCTTCAAACTTGTTCATGTTTAATCATATTGCCATTTTAGCTTCCTACTTGCTCTACTTGATTCTTGAAGCCCATGAATACACAATACAAGGACACCTTAAATTCAAAAATGTCATCCTACTAGTGCGATCCCAACTGCAAATCTTGTTCCATTTTGGTGGTGAGGTTTGATTCTTAGCTTTCATGTCTAGTAGCGAGGGTTCATATTGAGCTTTCACATTTGGTGGCAAAGGGTCACAATGATCTTTCATGTCTAATGGTGATGGATGTGGTATTTTGTGAGGGGAGTGGCAATGGACACCTATGCAAAATAGTGATTTGGCATCCAATGACCGTACTCAATTGGTTTGGTTAACAATTGATGTAGATTGCCCATCAAGAGGATGGTTACCCCTCCCTTTTCAAATGTCAAATTATGGAAAATTATTGAAAATTTTCAACCCATTTCCCTTAAGGTAATTTGCATGACTTTTTTTTTGGTCACCAGGTGGCAAAAATTCACCACAAAAAAACACATTGATTGGAAGCCCTTGATGATTGAATTTTATGAAGATGAATTAATAATTTTAAGCCTAAGATATAAGGATATTGAATTTTGAATATTTTTAATTATTGAAATTGCAAATAAATTACAAAAAATAATTTTGGAAGGAGAAATTAGTCAGGTAATGAGTTCACATTTGGGCCAACAACATAGGTTGATGTCTAGGTAAAAGTAGCATGTAAAAACAACTTTAATAATTGTGATAAATTAAATGGCATGTACCTTAAATTTTGGATGACATCACCAAAATAGGGGTGTGAAAATGGGTTCAACATGTGTCAATTCACATGGGAAACTATGAGTGTCAAAAGACCTTGACAAAAAATGATTGCTTTTCCTTGGCCAAAAATAATGATTGACTACCATTGATTATTATTGTAGTAATTAGGTCAATTTGACACTAATTATATTATTTCCAAAAATGTTGAAATGTTCAAAAAAATAAAAATAAAAAATCTTATTTAAAAAAATCAATTTTCTAGATCTAATCCTCAAAATTAATTAATTATCCAACAAACATGTGTTAAAGTGGTCAAGGTATTACAATATTGATCACCTAGTCATAATGATTGACCTATATGTGACATTTATATTTTTTAAAAATATACATTGTCTCATATTTATTGTTTATAGATGGTGGATCAGGCAAACATTTAACATTAAATGAATGTTTTGAGGTTTTTTATTGCTAGGCCACAAACTTCAAGCCAATCCTTTAAAAAAAAAAGAGAAAAGATCTTTGTAAGGCCAATCCAGCAAAGTTGGAAACTTGGAACCAACATTAGATGATGACTTCAACCCATGAAAATTTAACTTGTGATTAAAGAAAAAACTAAATTAAACCTAATGAAATTAGGATGCAAAAAGTTTTCAATATCCTTACACATTTTGTCTTTCAGCCCCAATTGAACTTTTTGAACAATCAATTGCTCATTTCATAATCGCTATATCTTTTATGGGGGTCACAATAAACTTATCTATCAAATCTTTAAAATTGGATTTTAATATGTTACAAAAAAAATTTGTGCTTTTCAACTAGGTGAAATGATTTGGGTTTTGCAACTTCTAAAATGACTATGTAATCAAAATGGAAGTTGCAAAACTCAAGATAAAAACTTTGCAAAATTAAATTATCAAACTCAAGTTGAAAAAGACACAATTTGTTGTAACAATAGCCTTATGCTAAATCACATGTAACTAAGTTGATGTCAAAAATAACAAGCTTCTTTGTTGCATTTAGATAACAATGTTAGCTACCTTTGAATACTAAGTGGAATCTAAGTGACACAATGTCAAGTGGGTGTTAAATGGATGTTAGTTTAACATGAAATCTTTTCAAAAATATATCTTGATCTTGGAATAAAAACACAATGTTACATAGTAATAGCCCATAAAAGGTGGTTTTAAATGATTGTTAATGTAAAAAAATAAAAATTCCATGGTTATCCTAAGTGCAAATGAGTAGCAATAAAGTTAACTAGCTTTTAGGTTAGTGTTGATGAACATAGGTTTAAAATTTAAAATTTTTTAATGATGTTATTTAAATTTTAACCTACTGAAACCTAACACCAAGTCTGATTGCACTATTAATTTCATTGAAATTGGAGGATCAAATCAAAAGTGAAGATGAAAAATTTACACATTGACCAAGTAAGGGATTAAACTCTTCTCGTTGAACTAGTCCTCTCAAGGTTTTTTCAATCACAATATTAGGGTTAATATTTTATCTATGTGTCCATGGCAATGTATCCCTTCCATAAAATGAAATTTTGTGAGAATCAAATCCTTTAAATTCTCTCAAGTGTTACCCACTTTATTAAACAATCAATATTCAATTTTGCTCAGTTTGAGATTTCATTCTTATTGGGGATGAACCATGGATTCTAGGATCAAACTAGGGTCCAAAGACAAGATGGCTTTTACATAACTTCAATAGAACCATGTTACATTGTTAGATATTTTAATAAAATAAACAGATTACTTAGAAAGTATAGTGGGGTCTTTAAATGTGAATCATATTTGCTTTTCAACTCAAGCCAAAATTGTATCCCAAATCCTACATGGATGTGAAGTTTCTTAATCCTTAGCTCCATTATATGTGGTCTTTCTGAGAAAATGTAAGGGACCTTGTAAGGTTGTTCACCCTTAGAACTATTGTGTGCTTTGTGCAGGAAACAAAAGGGACCTTAAGGTGGCACACTTTTTCAATATTTTTCCTGGACCTCTTAAGGGAGGAGTTGACATGGAGGTGGCTTCCACACTTGTAAAGAAATGGGAGGATTTTTATTTTCTGTCATTTTCAAACTCTCAACTTGCTAATGAGTTACATTGAGGAAGACTTGTTCTATATGGCCTCAGGGGGTTTGAGGTATACCTCCTGCAAGCAGCGCAGGTCGAACCTTATCATAAGCTGAAACATATGAAGATTGCAGGCCACAAGGTGGTAAGAGTGGGAGGGATGTTACACCTATTTAGATCTTAAGATCCCTCTCTTTTTCTAGGAGGGGATATCCATAGTCATAAAGACCAGCCAAAACATTTCTAGTGTAATACACACGACATGATGTAAATTGTAATTTGACCTCTGAGAAATGGCAGGTCCTTCTGTTTCCTGTTTGCCCAGCAAGATATTCTGTTTCTTTGGTGGTATCCCTTGTTTCTTGTAGTCTGAAAAATTGATACTGAGATTGTATTGAAGAGTTTTTAACACTTGATTACTCTTCTTTTGGGATAATATTGTTCATGTTAAGTTAAAGAAAAAAATTCAACAGCAACTTTACCTTGGGTTAGACCCTCAGTAGAAGGCACTACTAAAGTGGGTCCACACTTGGCTCCCTCTTTGCATGGCCCCTTCTTCTGGTAAAGTCCTCAACCTTTGGGCCTTACTTTACAAGTAAACACATGGGCAGATTTTTTGTAGCATAGACTTGGCTCCCTCTTTGCATGGCCCCTTCTTCTGGTAAAGCCCTCAACCTTTGGGCCTTACTCTACAAGTAAAGACTTAAGCAGATTTTTTTAGTATAGGTGGAGAGCATGTTAGAGCCAACAATTTTTCCCCCATGAAGTGCGAACATTTCAAACAAGGCAAAATGTCAGTAAATAAAAATCCTCCCATTTCTTTACACACGGCAAAGCCTTCAACTGTGTGCCTTCAACAATATCAGGACTGCACTTGACACTGCATCACGCAGGCCCTTTTTTCCAATAAAGCCTGCAGCTGAGGGCTTTACCTACCAAACAAGGTGCCCTCCAACTACATTAGGAAATTTCTCCAAGTTCTTTATGTACACTAGGCATGGTTCCTTGTACCATTGGCTAAAGAGACAAAACTCTGGGTATATGTATAAACAAGGATGGAAATCCATCACAAAAGGTACAAGACACGTCGAAGCAAATGGAAACACACTAAAGGAAAACCAAAACGATCAAAACAGTATGCAGCCCCAAACTTAATAGGTAACAACGAGGTTACAATAATAAGTGCAGCAGTTACACCTCCAGGCATGTAGTGCCTTCGTTGCACGTTACAGAAAGTTTCCATTGAAGTTCGTATATAAAGTAATTTAACGAGAGCATAAAAGAGTTCGACCCACGTCCGTTTTACAAGTCGACTTTGCATGAGCTTGCTTGCAAAGTTGGGTAATTTCATGTTGTGATTGACTTTGCAGATCATGACTTCTTTGCACTTGTCAAAGAAGGTGGTGGAAGGAAGCTGGGATTGTGGGTCGCGGGTTTCATAGACAATTTTGGTCCCTGGTAGGCTGCGATTAATGTCAGACTCTAGCAGCGAATTTTGAAACTTATTACTTTTGCAGCAGATGTATTAGCATCCCCAGCGGTGCTCGCTATGTGTAGACTCTGCAAAAATATTTCTCACATCCAAGTTTAGTTATTTTACTTTTTTCCTACTTCACCCATAAAACTAAAATTGAGATTACAAATAGATGGGAGAGTACTAGTACCAAACCACTTGTACCAATCCGAGTAACTTCGTAAACTCCGAAGCGGGGAATGAGAAGAAGCGATTGGGAGCTATAATTCACTTGTGTTTTTGAATCGTGGACAAGCTGGTGGAGGTACATTTTCCCGCTTCTGGTTTTTGGCGAAGTTAAGCCACCGGTTGCAAAGTCTTTGTGGTGCTTTGTTCATTACTGTTTTTTTTTTGTTTTTTTGTTTTTTCACTTTGGGATCAATTTGGTGTCTGGATCATAGTAATGACATTCGTCATTTTGCATTTTAAAATTCGCGAATTTACGTGGTTAAAATTCAATAAAATTCGTGCTTCTTTGGGCAATCATAACATTCCCGCACCAAGAATGTCATAATTATGGTCTAGATATGCAGATTTGAGATTCAGAATCACATGTGCGCCGTAAAATTTATGGTATTCAAGCTTTCCAGTTTAGGGCAAGAGATACTATAGAGGTGGTCTTTGTGATACAATTATATAATGTAGCTGGGCTCCATTGTTTTGTGAGCTTTCGGTTTTCGCTGTATCTTGTGCAATATTATGGCATTCATTTCACTCCCCATCTCTTTCAAGTGTGTGACGCGGTGGAAACTGGTTCTTGAAGCCGATTCATCGCTAATTCCTTGGTGTCAAGCTGTGCTAGTGTCGTAAACTCGTCTTTTGAGGAGTCAAGTACTGCCGAGATCTGAGAAACGGAAATTGGGTTTTGGGATTTGGGTTTAGGGTTTAGGGTCTAGATGAGAAGAACTGGGTTTTTGTAGTTGGGCAATACATGCACAGGGTTGGTGACCAAGAGCTGGTATGTGCAAGCGTTCTCTAGCGCTTTTACAAGCTCTGCATTCCCAAAGCCAGTGGCTACTTCTCAAACATCGCCAGACAACAACAATCACGAGCTGGACTCAGCTCCTCGTGACAAGCGCAACACTATCCTCCTGCTCCAAACTGCATACCAGCTTCTGTGCACACGAACCATGACCCTCAGCAGGTCAAAGAGGTTATTGTTGTTGCAATGACAAAAGAGGGAGAGGCAATCAAATTTCCAGGGCACGACTTAACAGCCTCTGTACTACAGCGTCACACAGAAATGTCAAGGACTTTTACACCGTGGGAAGGAAACTGGGTCAAGGTCAGTTTGGTGTGACTGACCTGTGTGCTGAGAAATCCACTGGCAAGGAGTTTGCATGTAAATCAATTGCATAAAGAAAGCTTATCTCTGTGGAAGATGTGGATGATGTGCAGTGTGAGCTTTGCATCATGCACCATCTGTCAGGGCATCCTAATATTGTGACCATCAAGGGGGCATATGAGGATGTCACTTCAGTGCATCTAGTAATGGAGCTCTGTGCAGGAGGGGAACTTTTTGACCGGATCATCCAAAGAGGCCATTACTCTGAAACCAAAGCTGTAGAGCTGACACGGACTATTGTTGGGGTTATTGAGGCTTGTCACTCTCTTGGAGTTATGCACAGGGATTTGAAGCCAGAGAACTTTCTGTTCTCCAATCAAGGTGAAGATGCTGCTCTCAAGACAACAGATTTTGGGTTATCTATCTTTTTCAAACCTGGTCAAATCTTCACAGGTGTGGTGGGGAGTCCATACTATGTTGCACCAGAGGTTTTGCGAAAAAAATATGGGCCAGAAGCAGATGTGTGGAGTGCAGGAGTTATCGTCTACATTCAACTCAGTGGAGTTCCACCGTTTTGGGCTGAAACTGAGCAAGGGATTTTATGAGCAGGTTTTGAAAAGTGAACTTGACTTTGTGTCAGATCCATGGCTGAAAATTGGAAGATGGAGTGGCTCCAGACAGGCCAAGTGATTCTGCAGTGCAGACCAGGCTCAAGAACTTCTTAGCGATGAACAGATTGAAGAAAATGGCAATTCGTGTGATTGCAGAATCTTTGTCCGAGGAAGAAATTGCAGGATTGAAGGAGATGTTCAAGATGATGGACTCAGATGATTCTGGTTCCATAAGCTTTGAGGAGCTGAAGGAGGGGTTGAAGAAAGTAGGTTCAAATCTCATGGAGGAAGACATTCATCAGCTGATGAATGCTGCAGATGTGGATCAGAACGGGACAATCGATTATGGATTCTTGGCTGTGACTTCAAATCTAAACAAGATTGAGCGGGAGGAAAGTCTTTCTACAGCATTTTCATGTAAAAGTGGGTACCTCACAACAGATGAGCTGCAGCAAGCATGCACTGATTTCCACATGGGGGTATATGTGTGTTGAGGATCTCATTTGTGAAGTTGACCAGGACAATGATGCATGAATAGATTACTATGAATTTGTGACCATGATGTGCAAGGGCAATGGAGACATAGGTTGCAGCACCTGCCACAGCAACTTGAGCTGGGGATTCTCAGATGCTTTGATGGGTACCTAGATGGCCCTCTCCTGCCTTCCCCTTACACCGAAGTCTGAGCTTTTCTTCTTGACCTTGCAAGTGTTTTTGGCTGAACCATAATATCTTAGTCTTGGGCACCAGGCTACAAAGTGGTCATCAAAGAAGTGTTCAGCATCTTTATGTTGCTGTAATTGGTCTCTGTAACTGAATTCTAGCCACTTTTCTCACTTTCACCATTTCAGTCTTATGCCAGGTAATTCAATCTGTTGTCAGAACTACAGGTTGAAGTTGCTGCTGGGACAAGCAGTGTCAATGTTAGGCAGGGTTCAATTAGATTTGGGTGTTTCTGGACATCTATTATCCCGAAATTATTAACATTGCCCTGTTCTTAGCTTGCCATTTACTTTAAAGCAGTAAGTTTTCTGTGAGGCCAGATGCACCAAAGAGACTGGGTTCATGGATGAGTAGGGTTGCATGGTGATGAGGCATATCTCAGCTGCTTTTGGATTGCTGAATTCATTCTGCACCTGCATAATATGGTAGGTCTTGCTGAGAATTTTTTGCATGGAAGGATCACAACACATTCTATTTTGTCATGGTTAAGCAAACTGTGTTCACTGTTCATATATGCTAACTTGTCATGCTGGTGACGGATTTTGAGTGAGATTTTGGGCTTCTTACTGACAGCGTCAAATCTGTCTTCGAGAATTTCAATTCCTGTGACCTTTAAACATATGTAAAAGTGCACTACAATAGCAATGTCTGACTTCAAATGGCTTGGGAAAAAAACTGATATATTTGGACAGAAGATGCCATGATTTGAATGTTACAAGAAGCCCAGATCAATCTTTACTTTGGGGATGGATGGCACAGAGCAGTTTACATCGCATTTTGTCATGCCATGCATCTTCAGATTTGGGCATATTGTCACCTAATGAGCAAACATATGCACAAGAAAATGGTTGTACTGAAATTCAAGAGCCTAATACTTTTGTTCTCTCATGAAAGGTGCATAAGATTGACTCATTGATTGCTACATGATTTTATATGCTCAGAGAATTTGTTGATTCATATATGCACAGAGCCCTTGAATGGTCAAATGACACCTTCAGAATATATCACTCTTCAGGTGACAGAGAGATGGGGGGTGTCTTCCAGTTTCTTGAAGTAAGAGTGTCGTGTTTGCTGCAATCACCAGGTATAAGTTCTGTGGATTCCGGAAGGATATTGAGATGCATCCATGAGCTTCTTCCGAGACCACACAAGCTCGTCAAACAGGCTGGTCAATTGATTTGATACTCTCTCTACGCCACCCTGCACATAATATAGCACACGCAGCAATGAGATTCCTTGAATCAGGGTCTTCTTTCCCAACATTTTCTAAGCTGTCTGCTTCCTGCTCAAGGCCTGGCATGCGACAGTCCGCGACCAACAAAGTCACAGTTATCAATAGAATGGTCAACAGCTGTGTCTGCAAGTGTACAATCTAACCTGCAGCTCACTGAGGTGTTCCCTTAGTCGCTGAACTGTTTCCTGGATGCACCGGAATATTGGAAGCTCCTCGTCCTCAAATTTGCTTGCAATACTGCAGCTTCTGATCTCCACCAGGCGTGCAATCTGATCTTTCAGTTCTGAGGCACAAGTCTCCACAAGTTTCAGCTCTTGGAATGCAAACATGTAGCTCTTCTTAATAGGCTGTTGCTGTTCATCATCAGTGTGCAGTTCTCGACCCATTTCACCAATCTCATCATTCAGTTTCTGCTGCAGGCGCCTGAAAGACGGAAACCAAAGCTCCAGATCTCTAGTCCGTAACCAGTTTTCATTGCTGCTTATCGTGGCACTGGAAAGCAAGACTTGTGAGTACGATGCAGCAGAAGACTTGAGAGCCCAGATAAGGACCCTTGCTAAGAAGTCAGTTGTCTCCTTTGTAGCTCGCATCACTCCAGTCAGTCCAACAAGTTTCTTGACATGCCCAGTAATTGCAGCAGCAGGTCTAAAAGAAAGTGTCGACCGGATCTTTTCGTGGCTGAATTTCTCACTGATTGCCAGACTAGCATGGCGGGCAATTGACATGGAGTTCATCATTCCCGGCGAGCTTCGACTTGCCAACAACCTGGTCGTCTCCGATGCAGGTTTTTCGTCTTGGAAACGACTTGCCTTGAGAAACTTGGATGCAGCAGTGGGCAGCACTGGTGCAGCAGCACTACTACTACTACTTACCACCATCATCTTGCTCAGCTCTTCCTCACAGCTTTGGAGTGCAGCACGCAAGGTCATCAAGGCGGTGCCGGAGTCTCCACCACATGATCCGGCAGCAGCTGCTTCTGACGTCATAATACAACATCTATTTGAAGCTTGCACCACGACCTGCACACACATCTGATATTGTTCGAAAAGAGAGACAGCAGGCTTCAGCACGTTGCAAACATCTAGAAGTTTCATGCTCTCGTCCATGTACTCCTCCACCCACGAGGAATCATATTCCTGCATGACGCCATGATGATGATGATGAGCAGCAGCAGCAGCAGCAGACTCATTCTTATTATTATTATTATTGCCCTTGAGCTGCCCCTCCGACAACTGGCTCACGTCCAAGTATGTGGAGCGCATGAACTCGACCGCAAGAGCAATCCATTCCAAGCTCAGCCATTTGGATTGCAGGGATTGTTCCAGATTCTCCAGCCTATTCGCCAGACAAACGTAGAAAGCTCCGAAGTTCCGATCGGAAATATGTCTATTATAGCCTAATTTGGGTCCCAGAGGTGGTCGACCCTGCTGCTGTCCTGTCAACGGTTTAAATCTTGCTGCCGCCATCTCCACAAGAGTCAGTCATTCACAAATTTTCTTCAAACCCCAGTTCAAGCACAAGAGCTGGCGAAGGAGCAACGCAGCCCTAATGGACAAAATTCCCTAATAACGAACAAAATTGGGCTTCTCCAAGTTCTACTCTGGATGATGGGTGGCTCATTATTGGAGAGATTGAGCTTTCATTTTTTTGGGTTGTTTGTGTGGCTTCTTTAGACTTCCATTTTCTTCTCAAATGCTCGTTCGTCGGTTTTCACATCTAGGTTATTCTCGGTTCAATTCTGTGTGCCACAAGCAACAACTAGTTTTGACCAAAACTTCATAATTCTCGACTTGCACGCAAATTTAAGTGCAGAATTCTGCAAATCTACTTCTTCCCATTCTTTCCAGAGTGTTCTTGAAGTAACGTGATTGCCAGCAAAAATACGCGTGAATTGTATTCCGCAGTCTCAAATCAATTTACGTATGGCGGAACAGGCAGGTCCAGACTGCCAGTGTCTTTTCTAAGAATTTTTGTTTGTAGCCAAAGTGGCCATCATGCATAGGAAGATGTAGAAAATGTGGCAATCATCCTCAGGAAGATTTAGCCAAATCTGGCTATAAAACCGGATATGAAGTACAAAACTTTATTCATCCTTCTGTATCTTTGGCTACACACTCAAAAACCAAATATAAAAAACTACTATTTTTTCCCTCACTTCAAAACCTCCAAAATCAAATATATTTTCGAATTATCAGTTTCTCCTTTTGGTGTTTTTTCGCCAACTATAAAAAAAGGCTGGGCAGGTCCTGTTCCACACAGGAATTTTTTTTTCATTTTTTGGCGAAATTTCCCACAAAAGGCTAAACACTCCATTGGGGTCAAAACAGATCCCTGTGACGTGTGCAAGGTGTCTACGTGGTTCTATTGCAGGATTCACCAAATGTTGGTGAAGAAGGTTTTTGTTGAATAAAAAAAAGGGGTTACAATGGGGTCCTTTGAAGTAGGTTAGTGGCAAATAGTTGCTCCTGTACCAACCAGTGTTTTTTTCCTGGCGAAATTTTGCTATTTATTGACAAAGAAATTGAGAAATTTTTGGATTTTCTTTTTCTACTGTAAACTCAACTATTTTTCTATTTTTCGTTAAGTTTTGCCAAAATTTTGACATTAAAAAACAGTGATATCAACTTGGTGCCAATTTCAAATTCAACTCCTGCATCAGAACATAAATATTGGTTTTTTTTGGTTCTGTGGCAAAACACGAACGTGTGTTTTGCTTTGCACAATAATTATGTGATTATGCAAAATCACGCATGACATCACATCATGAAGTTTGATGGGGGGGTATAATGTCTTGCACATTTCCCTGGTTAAAAAAAGGGGGCAATCCTGATTCCTACACCGGGGGTATTTTAGGAATTTTGTTGCAGCCCAAGTGACAATTGTACATGACACCCTATTCATGCCCATGAAGTTGGATGGGGGAGTATAATGTCCTGCACATTTCACTAGTTAATAAAATGGGCAATCCTGATTCCTAAACCAATGGTATTTTATGAATTTTTGTTGCAGCCAAAGTGACAATTGTACATAGGAAGATGTAACATTTAGCCAAATCCGGCTATAAATGAGGAATGAAATAAAAATCTCTAATTATCCTTTCAATATTTTTGGCTACGTACTGAAAAAATAAAATAGAAATAAGACAATTTTTAATAATTTTTTCTCAGTTATCATGATTGAAAACTTCCAAAATCATTTCATTTTAAAAAATTTAATTCTCTATGTGACAAAAATTTGCCAGCAATAAATAGGGTAGGAATATGTATAACCTGCTAGGGTAGGGTGAGATGTAAGACTTTGTTCCTCATTCAGATGGTAAGGGTTTTCACCAGGGCCTGTTATGCCCTACCGTTCGATTGACATCGCTGCAGTGTTCACCACCGCTTGGTCACAAATCAACTGGAACTGGCAGACCAAAAGTGGACCCCCCAGATAACCCACAGTCCCAGCTAGGAAAAACTCTAAAAACAAAGTACCAAAATAAGACACCACAACTCCATTAGTGTTGACGCTACCACTGAAGTGAAGGCCTTTTCTATGGCACTTTCATGTTCTTGGGATTTGATAAGGGAGTCTTGCCTACCAAGCCAAGAAATGATAAAGAGCTGGGACAAATGTGTTATTTCTATAACATTGTTTTGGAGGATTTTGGGGGCTTCAAGAACTGCAATATATCCCTTAGCTGAAGATATGAGTAAGGATTGTAGTAGTAAATGAGGATGGTTACCTTTGAATGTACACATTTACTTCAGGTGTCCGTTTTTGAAAGCAAACCTGTTTCACTCTATTTGGGCAATCCCCAAATATTTTACATTTGCTTATACTGAACAAACGTAATGACTGCAGGTGTAGTTCCGTGTGTGGGCATTAGTAGTGATTTTGTTACATCCTTTCTCAGCTAGCAAAGGTAAAGGTGAAGTGTTGACAAAGGGTGAATGCCATGTGTTGTGGCGTGTAGGTTTTGTGGAGCCATTTATCTAGTAGCTCAAGTAGATAGGAAAATAAATTCAAAAACTTCCAACAATGTGCTTTTCTATCAAACACACAATCATCCACAGCCACAACTTCTTTTGTCCAAATACTTTTGGATTCAAGTTTCTCATTGTATGAGACCCCAATGGAGTGCATAATGTTGTAAGTGGGTGACCTTAGAATTTAAGGCTTTATCCATCCATGGCGTTCAAAGAATTCCTTAAAGACCATTTGAAAGCAGGTGCAGGTGCTAGGGAGATTGGAACATTACCAGTGCCCTTATCAACCAGTGGCATCCTTTGAGAGACTAATTTCAAGGTAGTGAGTGTTTTGCTATCATTTACATTCACTTTTATATTCATCACTTCTGTACATGTGGGCTGTGGCCCTATTAACACTACAAAAATATAATACATTAAAAAAAATTCTGCCAGAAAATTATGGACAGAAATTTGTTAGAGGTTTAAATTGTCACCAATCCAGTAAAAAAATTTAGTTATTAAATGAAGCCTCTAAAGATGGTCATCATATTCATATCCAACAAAAACATGCCTGACATGTAGATTTAGATGGGAAGCGAATAACAAATCTTGGGGATCATACACCTAGTGGTTGTGATGATTTTAAGAGAGTGGTCATGAGACGATTTTTGCAGCATTGTTTGGGTTTGGGATTGTATAATATGTGGGATAGTTATGAGCTTCTCAAGAATGGTTTGGTATTGATATGCCAATCATTTCTGATAACTGTAAAATTATGGTAATATAAGAAAGTTCTGCATTCTTGTGGTTTAGGGTTGTATAATGTAAGATATGTGTTATTGTGGTTATAGCGTTGGCTCCCTGGTGTACATAACAGTGCTATAGAACAGAAATAATTTCTATAGAAATAGGGATTGAAGTGATGTGGGTAAAAAGAGTGGAGAGAGAATGCTTTGCTTACATGCCGTTGCATGGAATTAAAAGGTTTGACTGAAGAATTATTTTTCATTGTGGCATTTCTATGAAAATAACTTATAGAAATATTACCACACTGAATTTCTTTCATTCTTGTATGTTAGAAGTTAGACTGAAGTAATTATTAGAAATGCTCACTACTAGAAGACTCCAAATCAGACTTCTAACATTTTAGAGTAGTCAGACTTTAAAACAAATGTACATTGGTGAACAGCATTTGCAGAACACTTGTAGATCTGAAAATCCATCTGAACCCAATCATCCCATAAATGACCTTGCTTAGAAAATCAACCTTGTTTCCCTTAAAACAGAAACTGTGGTTGATCCTTGTCATCTAAATCTTGAGATCTCACAACTATTGTCTTTGATTGGTGTAAGTACCTGCAGTTTGGGTATCCATGTTACAGTTACAAAATGTGGTCACACCATCACAACCTTCCTTAAGCACAGCATGTGTTAACCCTTTTTCTTCAATAGATCTTCCATAGATTCTGGATCAATAGTGTTGCTATTACTGAGTACTTCTTACCATTCTGGTCAAAGAGAATCTAAGAGTGTATTCTAAGCTGAAGTAAGTTGAGATGTGTGGCCTGGTTATTGACAAACTCCACAGGACAAACTCCGTGAACAAAAGTAGAACAAGCTCTCAATGTTCCACCAGTAAACCAGCATCTAACTTCCTAGCTTTTAATGAACAAGTTCAATGCAAAAACTAACTAGCAAACTTGAATGTTGATTGCTCCCCTTCCGTATCTGTGCACAGCAGGAGGTTGAGACCATCTAGCTCTGGGTCTTATTCTAGTGTTCCTATCAAGGGTTCTTCTGCTTGGAATAACTGTGTAATTGCATTCATCACCTTATTGTAAAATTTGAAGTCCACTCTCAAAAATTAAAACTCAATCAAATGGACTGCAGATGCCAATTTCGTTTCAGCACTGAAATTTGCTGAAATGTCAAGGTATTCATCTTATTTCAGCAATTTATAGAAGTGGAAAGGGATGAAACTTTGACATGCTTTAAAGATCTACATGAAAATGTCATGGTCCAGGGGTCCCCTTAAAAATTTGATCAGGGCCATGTCCAGTCAGGTACAACTTGGGTGCAACCTGAATTATTGTTTTGGTTTTCAATGATACTAGGGGACAAATAAGTTCCTGAAAACACATCTAATTCACCTCCCCTGAATGCAGTATAGCCAGGTCTCCATGACTATCCTGCTCACAGCCATATCTACTTTTTACTTACCCAGTTCATTGTTGAGTGGGAACTGCAGACTTAACAAGGACATGGGGGGCAGGGCAAACAACAATTAAGTAGACTGTTTCAAAACTGGGTTCAGGGTCTGGGGTCTGCACAACCAAGAAACCCTAAAATAGCTTAACCCTAAGATAGTAGCTGAGCCTAAAAGGAGTGAAGCACTCACTCCAGGGCTAGCTAGCTTTATGGAAATAGTGTTGCAAACCAAGCTCAGATCCTTTCAGGTCATGACTCATAACCATTGTTGAAGAAGATCCGGTCTACAATTCATCACATGCTTCTTGTTCCTTGCCTTGCCATGACACCTGCATACTTTCTCCTCTTGCTCTGGAGATGAGCCTTGCAAGGTCATCAAATGTTTGAGAGGATTGGCTGGATTGAGGTCTGAAGACATGTTCTCGGTTTTCTAGGATCCGTTCCAGAACCACTCGTCGCGCCCGGCTTATTCGGTTGCGTGAAGAGCTTACAGTGTTTTGCAATTCCTCCAATAGCTCGACGAACGCTGCTTGCTTCCATCCGATTGCCACCATCGCCACTTGCAGCGAAAATGGATCATGCTTCCGCTCCTCCCCAAACCTGACATTTCGCACAATCGCTGCAATTTCATTCTGCAAACATCCGAATCATGATCGTCAAGATTATTTATAATATGCTTAAAAACCTGACCTAATTTTTCATTTGTATTTGGAGGTTCCTTACGAAGCAAAACTTTCCTTGTAGTTAACAAGGCACACCTCACCAAGCATAACCTTAGTCGTAGACAACGAGACACACATTACCAAGCATAACCTTCTTGCACAATTTTCTAATTAGGTCAGGTTTTTAAGTCGGTGAATGGCAGGTCACATAGGATATTTTGTTGTTTGATCAACGACGGAGAAGTTTTTATAATCCTTTCATCGCTTGAACGACGACGTTGATCCGTTACGAATAATTGAGTATTTTACCTCTAGACGGTCAACAGAAGCTTTGATGTTGTTGAGGTCTTGGATGGCCACATAATTTCCTCGGACTGCATCTTCGACAATGGCTGTCTTGGCTGTGATCCGCGAATAGCGACTGCAAAAGGGCCTAAGCCAGCTTCCTGAAGTATGAGTTCCCGTGCATCCAGGCTTCGTCGTCTCTGCCACCAGATGTGCCGCAACTTCTGGAGCAGCGACAACATCAGAAACCAACCCACATAGTATAACCGACGTGCAATTAGCTGCCAGTATGACGTTAGAGACCTTGGTCCATCCACGCACTGCACGCAGCTTGTTGTCCAGTTTCATCTTCTTCAACTCGAGCTTCTTCTTCATGGCAACGTGGCTGTCGTATACCTTTCTGAACTGCTCGTTGAAATCATCGAGAAATGGGTCGGCAGCTTCTATAAAAGCTTTAAGCTCCTTCAGTACAGCTTCGCAATCCACTTGTGTAGGATCATCTTCCGTAGGAAAGTGCTTAAGCGCCATCTGGATGGAAGAAGGGCACATGATCAGCCAGAAGACTAGAGCACCCCAACCATGCAATAATATAGTACGTTCGTCGTAGATAACGAGGCAGACATTACCAAGCAGAACCTTCGTCGTTGATAATGACGCACACATTACCAAGCATAACTTCGTCGTTGAAACGAGACGCATATTACCAAACATAACCTTCTTGCACAATTTCAAATTAGATCAGGTTTCTTAAGTAGGTGAATGGCAGGTCCAGGGTCTATTCTGTTGTTTGAGGGCACGGGAGTTCATGACTTCTCGCAGGCAAGAAGACAGGATGAATATGGAACCCGAAAGGAAGAATCCCTGATATATATTTATATGAAGCTCTAGACTAGATATAAACTGTCTGACAAAGAGCTCTCATACCTGGATGTACAGCTCGCGGTCTCGTGTCTTCTGAATATATTTCTCCAGTACTCCACAGAAGTCCAAAGCAGTCAAACTGGTGTCGAAGTAATCTTCCACCAATTCCTTCAACTCTTCATTAGCCCACACATCGTTTTTGCAATTCAGAATCACGTCCACAACTTCCTTGTCAACTTCAAGCAAGCTGGTGGTGACATCCTTGAGGGATTTGAAAGAGACTCCCTGTCCTGGCTCCTCCAACCCGGCTGCAAGGCTCGACAACGCTTTCTGGGTACGGGTCTGAAGCTTGTCATCGAACTTTTTCACATCCGGGTCCGTCTTGCAAGCTGCTTCGTAATCTGCGAGGCTATCATAAACACCACTGCCACCACTACTAGAAGTGGGTGAGCGGGCAACTAGGGGTTGCACCGCATCACCTTGACTGCTCAGGCTATTGCCGTTCCCCATTCAGCAACGCCTGCAAGTGCAGGTATAACAATTAATACTTCACAAGCTGCAACCCAAATCACAGAAGGATTGCAGTGTGCTGAAGCTAAAGCGCAGCTCTATTCCAACAACACATTTAAGCTAGGAGCTAGCTGCTTGATTCTTCTCTCCACACAAGTTAAGGTTGAGCATGAATAGCACCCAACAATACAACACTGTAGCACCTTTCTGAATTGTGAGCTACATGTATATAAACTTGAATTCTAAATTGCATACACTTAACCAACCCTGATCTTTCTGTACAGGAACAGAAGGTCCAAAGTATATATTTCTTTGTATTGGGTGTAATTTTTCGAGACTCCCTGCCTCACACGATGTGTCGTCTCATGTGGTTTTGTTTGCAGTCTGAATCAAGGAATTCAGTCTTTGGCCATACACAATTGATAAGAAGAAGGGATTTTGGTCCTGATTTGGGTTTTCCAAGGAAAACCAAAAGAAACAATCTCAGTGCAAGTAATGCTTTGGCTTCAAGTATAATCCTTTTTGCCATCAAATTTGCGGTTTTGTTAATCTTTCTCCATCACATCTCACACTAGGGTTGTAGTGCAAGTTGGGGGAGTCACAGATCACACGCCAGTGTGTAACTGAAATACCTTTGTTTTTTGTTTTTTGTGTTTCGGCTTCTGTCACATGATCATCATCTAGTTGCTTCATCAATTCATGTAGCTCTTTGGCTGTTATACGTGCTTTAAAGACTTACTGCTCAGATAACGTCATATGTAGGAATCGCAATGAGATCATCATCTCATTTGGTTGCCAATTTGAAACATCCCCAGCGGTGCTCACTATGTGGCCCTGCACAGTAAAAAAAAGTCAAAACATGCCGGTTTGACTTAGCAAACTGCTTTGGGCCCTGCACACTTTCCGGAGGCTGGCAAAGGGCAGTGCTGGAGATCCATACCCTATTGGTATAAATAGGAAATTAACATTTATTTCACTTTGAAATTTCTTGGAGGTAGGTAAAATCGAAGTATATGGAAGAATGATAATATTATTTAAATCATGTATTCCAAATTTTGTCATGCAGTCAGCTTACAATGGATTTGTTTAAGTCATGGTTACCAATTAGTTTTTGTTTTACATTAATAAAGGTGCGTTCACACTTGGTGTTAGGGACTCTAGTGTAGAGTCCCTTAACACCATACTAGTCATTGAAGACTTAAACTTACTTATTGTGAAGATTTTATGTAAAACTAACTTTCATTTAACATTAAGCTGTTGCCCATTTAACATTGGGTGCCACCTAAGATGCCACCTAGATTTTCATTTAACATTGATTTAACACCAAGTGTGAATGCACCATTATCATTGAGCAATACTATTACTTTATAGCTTTCAAACCTCTTTCATTTATGCTAACATGTTCTATTATACAGGAATGCCTTAAAATTTGTCAAATAGTTTCTAATTAAACTTGCAAAACTTTCCCCCACAAATTTCCCTATTGTCATGTGCTCATAATTTGCCAAGAAGGGAAAAAAAATTACTTCTGCAACACTAGATGCAAAAGTGAATTTTTTCACTGCCATTGTGCAATGTTTTTATGAATATTATACAATTCTGATATATTATATTGCACGGTTTGTATTTTTATTTACATAGGGTAAATATAGTGTGCAAATGGTAAATACTTATCCTGACCTGACCTTTTGTGATGGATAAATATACCTTCAACTTTACTCAAATTGTTATTTTGAAAAGGTAAACATTTACCTTTATCTGGATTGGAATCTTTTGAAAGCCTTTACAATTTCACATGGCTATTATACACTTTTGAAATAGTGATTTACCAAATATTACACAACTTACATATCAAAATCCATATACCTTCTGAATATTGACACTAATTGAATATAAAGTCAATCTTAAATGACCAATGGTTGCCCTAGCTATCCACTTGTGTCCATGCAACTTTTCTTTAACATATTTCCACTAGTCCACTTTAAGGGGGAATTGAGGCAATCTATTACTTTTGCAAACTTCAACTCTTGAAGCCTTCATTGGCCTAAAGATTCAATGTTACAATCTTGCCTATTGGCCACATATAGCACCATCTTTTGATTCTTTTCCATCCTAAATTTCACATTCACATCTCTCTTGAGTTTCACTTTTTGCACTCCATTTTGATGCACCTCATTTCACTTCATTTTGATAAGTGCAATTCCTTTCATGGAGTTCAACATCCTGTGTTCATTTTTCAGTAGTTTTATTTGTCTGTGTTTGATGCTTACTAAAAGGCCAACACTTGTGCAATGCTTGAATTGGTGCAAGTTCATGAATTATACCACAAATTGTTAAAGGTTGTGGAAAGTATTAAACTATAAACAATGTAAGGAGATTTATGGAACTAATGAGGAAATTTTGATCATATGAATAATTGATACTTGGACATCAAAGTGTTGTTTGATTTGTTATCAAAAACACCATATTCAATAACACATTACTTGCAATTTTATGATATTGTATAATATGATAAATTGCAAGGTCATAAATAAGGGTTTTTTTTCAAATTTATGAAGTCACTTCACTAGTGAGGATCCCTAGAAAGATACAACAATAATGGTGAGACATTTGAAAGGACTATAGAATTCTTCTAAGATTCCTGCTATAGCTTCCAATACCACCTAGGTCTAAATTTGGTGAGTTTGTTTTTCTAAACAAATAAGAAAAAAACCTCTAAAACAACATTCTTTCATGTTCTTTTTGCTACTTTGAAAGCAAACTTGTCACCAAAAGAAAGCCTTGGTCATCGGTGTTATAGTTGAAAGGTTGTGTCAAACATTAAACAATAATCAAAATGAGAAAATTTTCTTGAACTAATTGGGAAACCTCCAATCATGTGAATGCTCAAAATAACTTTGACATTGTTCAATGGTGTTTAAATTAACTAAATATGTTTGAATAATCACATTGACCTTCCATATGACTAACTTAAACAAAGGCATTCAATTTATACTTTGTATAGTGATCAAAATTGTGATGTTCAATGAAAATAAATTGTAATTGTATTCAATTTGACTACTATTAACCACACAAGCATCACATGGTTTTCATTTATAAATGTGAAGTTCATGATATAAAAAAAAATGTAGTATTAGAAATCCATGATAAGTGTATTAAGTTGAGGTCATAAATACATTAAATCTAAGAAATACTAGAGGGACTGACAAATAGTAGAAAGAAGCATTCAAATAAGTATATTTCCAATTTTCTTAATTGAGTTATTGAAAAGTATTGAGAATAGTGACACTCAGCCAAGGATTAAAGGAATTCCTTATATTATCCTCCTTATAGACTTTTGGAGGAAACCAAAAGACAAAGTCCTCAAAATTACGGGTCCCAAGTTGAAAGAAAATCCACAATATGCATTTTCGAGAGGGAAAGACGAGATAAAAGGTTATCAAGATTATTGTTGTCAATGCATAAATATTTCCTACAACATCATCTAACAAATCAAAATTGAATTTTGTAAATTAATGAGGATCAATAAGATTAATAATTGATTTCATTATTTTTTACACCTTTTGGGACCAAACAAGGTTTTATGTTGCAAAGCTTCACATGTTATTTACAATACCTAACTAACAAAATAGCGAAACATATATGTTCACACAAAGGTTGAAAAGCATTGTCCATCATAAGCCAATTATGGCTTCACTTACAAGTGTCATCTTTTTGGGTCAAGAAACCCCTTGAAATAGATAAAATACCTATAAGTCCATAATTTAATACTTTTTACAACTAATGCCAAATATGATACAAAAGTTTCCAAAATCACCAACATTAATTCTTTAAAGTTACATCTTTATATGTATTTTATGTTAATTAGGACCAATAAGGAAATAACAAATCATTTTAATAAGTTTTATGTCAACCCTAAATCCTCATATTGCATCTATGTGCAAGTGAGCTATACTATTTGTTAGATTCAAAATCATAGGTGTAGTAATTTTCAATTATTAATGATGCACCGAGGAAATTTGTATCAAAGTTCAATGCATGACATAAAGATAGATTGAGAATAGATTGCATGGCTCCTTTGGGGGCACCATTGAGTAATACAAGGCATTGGTTACCTTATTGGTTAACTATGACCATAATACAAATTTCAATTAATTTGCCTTGAAAGCATCTGCCCATGAATTTTGCTTGAAGTATATTATGTAAGTCTTGGAGTTTTTGTAAAAGCCATGTCCACTTTATCAAACAATGTTCCTTAGCTTATTTCAAAAGAAGGAACCAATTGTGTGCATGAAAGCAAATTATGAATATAGTACCACTAAATCTTGATGTTTTGTAAAGGAGGAGGTGGTGGGGGGACACTCGACCATGGTGGGGGGACACTCGACCATTGAAGGCATAATCCCACTATCATTGCTTAGTTTTTACATGAAGTAGGTAGGAGGAGGCCCAAGGGCCATAAGTGGTAATCAAAAGTTACACAAATTCCAATATAGTTCTCAATGGAGCCAATGAACACACATAAAACACTCTAATAAATAAGTTCAAAAGTACAACAAGAAATGACACGAAACATAACAATTAATGACAAATAATAAAAATACAAGGCAAAGATAAATGGCATATCCAAGTTCATGTCATCATGATATATTGGCAAATATAAGTGAGACTTGGTATCATTCCAAAAGCAATGATGATAGTTACTATCATATAATCAAATGGCAATTTGGCAATAAATTTTAATTAATCAATCGAGGTGAATATGCAACTATAATAACATAAATTAAAAATTGAAACTGAAATTTTATTATATAATGGACTTTTTAGAATAACTATATTCATAAATGCTTGAACATTCAAACCAAAACTAAAATAATGGATTGTCATAACTTATGTCTTGGGAACTTTGGGACTAGACCAAGAATAAGACAATGAAAATGGGTCAAGAATAAGCTCAAGGCATGGCATGAGCAAAGTAAACACACTTTAAAAAATAGTTTGAGTGTGTGACTCAAAAGGGAAGTTAAAAAAGGCATTCCAAGATAGAGATAACATATATTTTCACTTTGGGGATTGATAGTTTCAAAGAGTTCCAATCATTTAGAATGATGTTTGAAGGAGTAAATCATATTCAAGACGAGTGAAGTTGAAGAATATATGGCATGGACAACATTTCACAACCCATTGCAATGTAGGTATTATATGTTTATAGTCAATTTTTTAAAAATTTAAAACTTTAGTTTAAGTTGTTCATGGACATTCATTTTTCATCCATAATAAATGAACTTAATCTATCATTTGTTATTATTCATTCATAAATGTTACTTAAAAAGGTGCCCAAAAAGGTTCTTTAGATAACAGGGTTTAGGATGAACGTGGATTTACAATGAACATGAAAAAAAAAAAAGTCATGGTGTTCAATTTTGTTGACCCATGCCAAGAGTTTATGTTTGAAGGTGACATTATTGAACGTGTACAAACCTTCAAATACCTAGGGATCTTACTAGAGACCACCCCAAACCTGGACAATGCAGTGGAACATCTAACAGTTGCTAATAGGCATTCATTATTCGCGTTGAACCGCTGTTGTGTGAAGCTAAATATTATCAAACCTCATAGGCATAGCTTGTTGTGGAATGCACCAACGTGTTTAAGAGGTCACAATGTAGCTCCAAGAAAATAGAGGCTATTGAAGTAGTGTACCGAAGGTTCTTCAAGTCCGTGCTTGGGGTGCAAAAAACAACTAACACGTTCATTGTGTTGATAGAATTTGATAAATTCCCTTTTGAACACTTTGCATGGGGACAAACATTGTTATATTATAACTGTGTGAGCATGATCATTAAAGACCACATCTTGGTAAAGGCATGGGAAAGCCCAACTTGCTATGTTTAATGCGGGAAAAAAATGTTGGGATGGATCCATGAAAAAATGGCTATTCCATAATCAACCCTAGAAGGTGGCAGATTTTCTGCCTCCAGTTCAACCACTGTTGGAAACGGCACCTTAGTTTTGAATGACTTGTGCGTTCCAGGCCGGGACTGCTCAACCACTGTTGGGAACAATTCTTGGGACAATGCACACACATTTGACCTGTCTAGCAGGGGTAAAAGGTTGGGCAGAAAGCCAAGTACTTTGGTGCAATGCGCACAATGTACGAGGAGCTCAAATGGCTAAGCTAAGGTTACTGCAACTGGTTAGTGTTAGATCTACGACAAGAGGCCTAATCAACTAAAAGGTTGCGGCCCCACCCCCTCTAGGCTTTCCCACACAATGTTGAATGTAGAAAAGGTGAAGGATAATATGCGATTGGCTTTCATTGAAAAGTTATTTATCAACCGCGAGATCAAGACAAGCGTGCAGACAAGATATTTGCACTTCAAAGGTATGTCATATGAGAGCAAAAACTACTTGTGTACATCAGCTATGTTCAATTGCGAAAAGTTCTAGCTTGGTTTCGGTGTGGCAACATGTAGTTGAGATAGTGCTAGGTGCGTGGAAGGGCATGTCATACATTGAGAGGCTTTGTCGAAGCTACGACTTGGGGAAGGTAGAAGATGAAAAACACCTACTCCTTGTTTGTCCAAATACACAGAAAATTAAAAAACACTTTTGTTCAACCTAGCCCCTCATCCACACAAGCACTTTTGTTGAATTCTTATAGACTATGAACATGGTCACCTTGGCCAAGTTTGTGGCATGTTGCCAATACATGAGGACAATTTGTCCTCCATGATCTACCTTTCGTCTAATGGACTCTCTGGTCCCAAACAGACATAAAATTATAAACAATTTACTGTAAACATTCAACAAACACTATTAACATAAATGTAATCATTGTTTATTCATAAATGAAAGTTGAAATCAATAATAATTTTTAATATCAATCAATTTGTTTTTCAATTTCTTGATGGAACTAAGGTGGCCAGCATCCTTAGGCGAATTTTCATTTAATTAGTGACATTATTTCAAGGAACTCTTAAAATTGTGTCCTAAGACATAAGTTTGGCAACACCTTCCCCCAAAAAGAAATATTATGTCACATTTACGCCACCAAAAAAATTAATAAAATTTAAATAAAATAATCCATTTTCAAAAAACTTTGACACATTTTGGTAATTTTTCACCAAAAATCCCACTACTCAATACATTTCTTTTTATTCCATAAAAAAAACCATTGCACTTAAAACATTCACAATTTTATTTGAAGGATTCAAAAATAATATAATATCCAATATATTTTTACATATTTTTATTTGTGTACCAGGACATTAGTTTAATTGTATGCATATTAACAATACATCATGAATGTAAATGAAATAAATATTATAAAAGCCCAAAATTTTCCTATGTAGTCCTTAACCCATTAAATCATCTTTTTTGGTACGCTTATCATGATTGTGCCCTCTAGGGCATGCATTATTCTTCAATAATAAAAATAAATAAATAATATAACATATACATTAAGATTGTAAGTATTGATTGTTAGTAGGTTCAATTCAAGAAATTACAAATGATTTCTATATATCATTGAAGTTCCTTCGTATATCTCCATCCATCCCCAAAGAGTCACTAGTAAACCATAACATTCTTCAAGCACTTACTAGTGATCCTTTCAATGAAAGTCCAAATTGACCATAATGACTATAGAAAAGCACAAACTTTAATTAGCATTTGTGTTGTGAAGTAGGTATAGCCTACCAATTCACTTTTTGGCTTTGAAATTTGCAAAACAAATACAATGACTTTTTATTTCAAATCAATTTATTCCATCACTCACATGAACTGTCAAGGGTGGAAATCTTGATTGTGGCAAGTGCAAGCACCACTTATTTTTTAGAAAATAGATCATATGTTCAAGATGTTTATTTTATTTTATTTTTGTTTGTTTTGAATGAAATGGAATGATTGATGGTTCAAAACATCAAATATGTATGTTGTTTAATATTCATTATAATTTATCCATCAAGGGAGCATATAGTTGTAAATTTCTTTTCATTGCATCGTCAAAAAAATGAGTGCATCATGTATTCCTTTTTTTAATCAGATACTAAAACTAAGAATGTAAATAAATATAGAGAATTAAAATTCAAATCAAATAACAATTATAGTTGAATTTTTTCATGATGATATGTGTGCATAGGGCAGGAAAAAATATTTCCTCATCCAATACCTCCCAAACAATACCCAGTTTGAAGTAGTAGATAATGTATAACATTATCACTTAGGGTCCCCCCCCCCCCCCTAATGCAAGGACAAATGAGGTCTAAATCAAAAAAATTGACATGACATTGGAAAGGAAGAGATACACCAAAACAATGTTATCATGTCACACTTCAAAATTTTGTCAATTCTATGAAGGGACCATGGAGAGCTACAAAATACATTATGCATGGGAGTATTTGCTCCTACAAGATCCAGTTCAGGATGAGCTTGTAAGAGAATGTGATATGCCTTGAATTCAATTATGGCCCGAATTGCAGCATATGTCATCTTTACTGTTTTTTGAGCAACTGAGGTGCTCAAAGAGGTGTTTGCGAAAACATCAATGTGTGTCAAAGTTCTCTTTGCTTGGACCCAATTTCAAGGGCCTAAGGAGCACAACCCACATTTCAAAAAACTTCTCTGTCATTTGAACTGAGCATTCCCATCGATACCTCTCAACAAGCTTGGGATCATCATTAAGAAATTAATTGCACGGTGAAGGGGGTGTGAGTGTGTGTGTGTGCACTCATTTACATATCTGGGGGAATTGGCCCACTGGCAGTGTGAGGGACTACTTCCACTAGTATATTGTACCTTGTGCCTCATTCTTATATAATTTGTTACCTTGACATCTCACTAATTAAACCTTCCAAAAAGAGCAACCGTAAGTATTTAAGCATAAGTTATATAGTTGGGCAAGGAACACATGCTTTATACTACAGTAGAAGTCCATTCCGTGTTTTTACTGTTCATAGTACATATCTTGATGGACATATCATATCAAATTTATTTGTTTAGGAAGGTTTTTTGTTTGTTTGTTTGTTTGTTTGTTTTTCACATTGAGATCTTCCAAATTCCAAACCATGATCCCTCACTTGCCTCACTCTTGGTATCATCAAAGGGCTTTAATGAATGGCCTTTATGAGTAGGGGTGTGTGGAAGTGGTTTGGTCTCGCCTCACTCTTGGTATCGTCAACGGCTTTAAGGAAAGCCATTATGAGTAGGGGTGCACAGATGTGGTTTGGTGATGTTTAAACTTATGGTGCAAGAGTTACTGATAATTGAACATTTTTCATTGAAAGTTCAATAAATCAAAACAAATTTGTTTAGGGGAAATTGGGACAACTTCTTGGTAAAGCTAGAAAGTGCTCCATGAGTGGGATTTCTTGAAGGTAATTTCTTGATTTTTATACCTAAGGTGGGGGGACATATTGAATTTTGAGTAATATTTTTCATGGGACATTTACATATTCATTTATTCTTCACAATTGGGCTCTATCTTGAAGGATTTTGGTTTCTTTTAGAGGATTTTTTTGAAGATGTATATTTTTGCTTGGGGAAGTATTTGAATTTCCATCATTCTTCTTTTGCCTTAAGATACTTTTTAATGTAAATGGGCAAGGCCGCAGTGTGAAACACCCCCTTTTTATTTGACGTAGCTTGTGACCCGTAACCAGCTTCATTGCATTTCATTTCATAAAAGCTCCCCATGACCCATGTGCAAAAGTGAAGAAAGAGGAGATATGAACTTGAGGTACTTATAGATTTTGTGGCTGGATTTTGTGTTGTGTCTGAAAGTATGTGAGAGAAAGAGGTTTAAATGTACTGTATGATTGGGAAGGTCTATTACCCCCGGGGCCCCTCAGTAGGTTCTCACGTACCCACTTGGGCAGTTTAAGGGTACATCAGGCAGGCATGATTTCTGACAACTGTGGCAGCCGAAGAAGTAAACCTGTAGTTTGATTTTGTGTCCGAGAACCCTTGCTCCTCGAGATCCACAGTCCAGTCCACACTACTAGTTAATTAGGTTCTTGGGAACACTGAGAGTTGCAATTTGTTGGCCTTGCCTACAAAAGGCAAGGATATTGGGTTTAGATTCATTATAGAGTACAGTTGCTTAAGGGATTTTTATAGGCCCCTAGGTAATAATAGGTCTATTTTTATATGAGGATTTTTGAAACATGATATTTTGGCTTGTGTTGAAACTTGAGATTAGTCATAGAGTTATAATTGCTTGAAGGATTTTGGTTTCTTTTAGAGGATTTTTTGAAGATTATATTTTTGCATGCTGAAATATTTGAGTTTCCATAATTTTTCTTTTGCCTTAAGATACTTTTTAATGTAAATGGCCCCAGGCCACAGTGCGACACACCCCTTGTTTTAATGCTATCGGTAGTTCTCAAGTTCCAAATTGAACTAGGCCCCAAATTTTTTGAAAGCAGACTAAAAATATGTAAATTGAAATTTTAACAGATCTCAAATCATGGAAGGGCCTGTACTCAATCCCTTCTCCTTTACTGAACTTTTTTCATTCTTTTGAAGAACCAAACCTGGAACTGGATTCGGGGTTCCATTTTATGTCTGAAACTGAGACTGAAATCAAAACCGGTATGGTCGAAAAAATATATATACACTAAAACCAGAGGCTAACCAAAGGTTAAATATCTGCTCCAATCCAGGTTACCCAGAACTGGATCAGAACGAAGAGACATTCAAAACCGAAATCGTAAATGGAATCAGAATTCTTTTTATGAACCGGACCCAGAATTATTTTCTGAACGAACTGGAACCGGAACCAATCTTATTTATGTTCCAGAACAAGAACCTTGGTAAAAAAAAAAGTCAAGAACCGCCCAACACTGGTTCTCACCTTGGTTACTTTCCGGCAATTCGGAAGGCTAAAATCGGCAAGCCTCGTGTTTTTGAAACGAGTCGTCCCTTGTACCCGCCTTGACACTCGGTAACCGAGCCCAGATGCAGACGACTGAAGACCGTTGGATTCCAAGATCCAACGATACGCGTATGTGACCGAGTCAGCTCAGAGCCAGCCTCGGCGAAGGCAAGCGTCCACGGTTACATTTGGGCAGACCCGGTTCTTTGGGCGGTTCTCACTTTCGGGTAACATCGGTAAAAAGAAGCTTCCGCTTTCTGCGAGTCGTCGCTTGTACCCGCCTTATAAATCGGTAAGGAAGCCGGGAGACCGACGACTGAAGACCGTCGGATTCCGGATCCAACGGTGGGCGCTATGTGACCCAGTCAGCGGAGAGGCAGCGTCGGGGAAAGCTAGCGAAGAAATTAGGACCAAAGTTGAGAAAGGAGCTTCACTAGGGAGAGTGCCGTAGTTCGAATTCCGGCAGACCGTCGGACCATTTGTATCGAAGGAGACGAAGAAGAAGAAGCGGCAGAGCAGCACTGCAACGAAAAAGCCCGCCAGTCAGTCGGCGTTGCAGCAACAACAGAGAGGTTTCGTCAAAAAGAGCCGAGGAGCAGGAAGCAACGAAGCCAAGCAGCTTTTGTTTCCACGAAGAGTAATGTGCGTTGGAGCTGCAACAACAAGTTTTGGATGCTGCGATAGGTCTCTGTGTGTAGCCTAGCACGAGAGCACCAAACTGACTTACTGGCTGGAACTTTTTGGAAGCTGGGGTTTTTGTTTGAAAGGCTCAAAACGAAAGGTAAGTGCACACACTCAATTTTTATACTCTATCGCTGAACTTTGTGCAACTTTCGGTTCTAGTGCTTCTGAAGGCTTGTTTCTCGGCTTTCTTGCTTTTGAGGTGGGCACGGATTGTAGGTCAAGCTGAATAGTATGGTTCAGGTATGGTTCTTTTATGACGCAATTTGCTGTTGCTGACCTAGATGAAACTTAGGAGGTAAAGGTGGGGTTTGAAGAGAGACGAGAACAGCTTGAGGATTAGAGATAGATGAGCGACGCTCGTTTCAGGGACATTGAGTAAGAGCTGGTATTGCCGTCCTTTTGTAGGTCAATAGCAGGAGCCGTCCACCCCCCCAACACCCTCAGCAAAGGTCAGACAAAGACGATAGTCGCTAGAAAGCGGAGGAGGAGGCTGAGTCAACACATCCAGCAAACACAACCCCACGGCCTTTCTTGCTGCAATTTTTGGCATCCATTCAGCGAGAACCCCAAATCCTGGACTGCAGCAGGGGAAGGAAGATAGTGGAGCAATGAACAATTACGGGTCTGAAAAGAGGGTTTTGCCAGGCCAGAGCATAACAGCCTCAGTGCTGCAGCGGCATACAGAAAACCTAAGGGACTTGTACATCCTGGGGAGAAAATTGGGTCAAGGTCAGTTTGGGGTGACTTACCATTGTATTGAGAAAGCCACTGGATTGCAATTTGCATGTAAATCGATTGCCAAAAGGAAGCTTATATCTCGAGAAGATGTGGAGGATGTGCGTCGAGAGATTCACATCATGCACCATCTTTCCGGGCATCCTAATATTGTCACCATCAAGGGGGCTTATGAGGATGCAATTTCAGTGCATCTAGTCATGGAGCTTTGTGCCGGTGGGGAGCTTTTTGACCGGATCATCCAAAGAGGCCATTATTCTGAAGCCAAAGCTGCAGAGTTGACACGTACTATAGTCGGTGTTGTTGAGACATGTCACTCTCTTGGAGTTATGCACAGGGATTTGAAGCCAGAGAACTTTCTGTTGGCCAACCAGAGAGAGGATGCACCTCTTAAGACGACAGATTTTGGGTTATCTGTGTTTTTCAAACCTGGTGAGATCTTCACAGATGTGGTGGGAAGTCCATACTATGTTGCACCTGAGGTGTTGCGAAGACACTATGGCCCAGAAGCAGATGTCTGGAGTGCAGGAGTTATTCTTTACATCCTTCTTAGTGGAGTTCCTCCTTTCTGGGCAGAGACAGAACAGGGAATTTTCGAGCAGGTTCTGAAAAGTGAGCTTGACTTCGTTTCAGATCCGTGGCCAAGGATTTCAGATGATGCAAAAGACCTGATCCAGAAAATGTTGAACCCACATGTTGAAAGTAGGTTGAATGCTCATGAAGTGTTATGTCATCCTTGGATTCGGGAAGAGGGAGTGGCCTCAGACCAACCCATAGATCCTGCAGTACAGTCTAGGCTCAAGGAGTTCTCGGCTATGAACAAGTTGAAGAAGATTGCCATCCGGGTGATTGCAGAATCATTGTCTGAGGAAGAAATTGCAGGATTGAAGGAGATGTTTAAAATGATGGACACAGATGGCTCAGGTGCAATCAGTTTTGAGGAACTGAAAGAAGGTTTGAAGAGAGTAGGTTCAAATCTCAAGGAGGCAGATGTTCGTGAGCTGATGGATGCTGCAGATGTTGACCATAATGGAACTATAGATTATGGAGAGTTTTTAGCGGCAACTCTGAATCTCAACAAGATTGAAAGGGAGGAAAATCTGTATGCAGCATTTTCATATCTGGACAAGGACAAGAGTGGGTACCTCACAAAGGATGAGCTGCAAGCTGCAATCACAGATTTCCATATGGGAGACATCTCAATTGATGAGATGATTCGTGAAGTTGACCAGGACAATGATGGGCGCATTGATTACAATGAGTTTGTTACCATGATGCGCAAGGGCAATGGTGGTATTGGCCGCACTGCCCTCCGCAGTAACTTGAGTTTGGGCCTGTCAGACACTAATGCAGCCTAGACTGACCATCAATCATTCCTTCTGGAAGTTTCGTTCTTGGTTTTATTTCACTGGGTTGTTGCAGCTTGATGTCACTAACCCAGTACACCATTATTGGAAATGGGACAGGAGTAGGCAGTTGTGAAAACTTCAGGTTGGAAAGCCTCAGTTTGTTCCATCTTGTTCAACAGAAGAGATGGCATGGGTGTGTTTGTCTGTGTCTCATCTCTTGTGGACTTTCCTTTGCCTGTGGAATATATATATGTGGAATATTTTGCCACCAGTAGGTATTCTTCACTGGTCCTCTCCATATATGTGTACAGCATTATCAGATTCTTTTTTATATGAGAATCTGTGCTAATGGGCTCCAACCCATTAGCATGTTGTCTCAAAGCTTTTCCTGCTACCAAGTAACCATGACCAAACGCTCAATACTTGATGATCAAATATGTGTGAACTTGCTGATCATGTTTTTAGCAGACCTGTAGGTTTTGAAATCAGATATGCTTCTGGTCCTGGAGACAAGCTTTCTGCTCCAGCTTAGTCTGTTGAGTACACAAGTAGATGTTCATGATAATTGCAAGTTAGACTTCCAAGGTGGATTGCTTGAAGTTTTCCTTCTATTTCAGCAGATTTTACGTCTTAGTATGTGCTTAGTATTCAAAACTCCCCCTTGTGGCAGTTTTGGGTTTCTACCCTTGGTTTAATGGATCTGGTCCCTGACAAATGAACATCTGGTGGTGAGAAGGTGAAGAATGTTTATGCCTGGTTTTGTTCAAGTTATTCTTCTTCAGTGTTTGTGAGCTTTCCAACTTTCTATGAGCCTCTTTTGGTCAGGGACAGAGTCCTAGTTTGTGTTAGGACACTTGAATGCCTTGTCATGGGTGACTCTCTGTAAGTGCTGCCAATGTGATCTCTGCATTGTAAGGAGCAATGCCTTTTTTCGGATTCCCTATTGCTTAGGAGCAGCCCTCCTTTGAAATGGTGGTTTCTTGATTCCCCTAAACTTCAATGAGTTCCTTGTACCTCAAATGATGAGACAAATTGGTCTGCTGAAGAAAAATTAGAAGGAATGATTTCTGTTTGGCATTTCTGCCTTCAGAATCTTCAAAATGATAATTTCAAAAGTCTCCTAATCCTAAGTGGAGAGCTTTTCCAAGCCTGCTTAAGCCTCTAAAGTGCTTGCTCTCAGAATTTTTCCATCTCACTGCCTTTCTTTACTTCCTCCTTTCTTATTTTGGGTTTTTCCACTTCTTGCCTTTCTCTATCTCTTTTTTCTTGTGTCCCTTGGGTTTTTTGGTCCTCGTTCTGCTCTTGCAGGTTTAGTTAAGACATTGAGCAATATGGTTGAATTTTCCTGTTACTTTGGGTTTTCTAACAAAAACTCAGTACAGTGTTTGATGCTTGACAGTAACCTCCAGCCATTGCTTGGAATTCATGGAGTGAGTGGGAATGTTATGGTAGGTGGTGAATCCCATACATGTTGCTTTGAAGGTCCCTGAACATTGGTATGACATCCCTGTCATTTAAACCACACCCAAACTTTGAATCTTTGGTCTTATTTCTCTTTCTTTAGGGTTGGGCTTCCTTTATTTCCTGCTTGCTGATTTGGGGTTGCTATGTTGTCAGATCTCAAATTATCAATAACCTTTTTATCAGGTCATCTCTCGATTTTGTTCAGCTTGACAGAATTGTAGGTATTGAGAAATTCTCAGTACTTATGAAGACACTTTCTTGATTTCCTTGGTCAAGGTTTGAGACTTTTTGCCTGAGCCACAATAGTTTCTCAAAATTTGAGTTTGTGAAATCTATGAATGTTCTTGCAGAATCAGTTCCTCTTTCCAGAGTGTCTTTGAGCTTTCATGTCAGCTCTAGACCCCTTTTTTTTGCATTTTATATTTTCTTTCATCACCAGATATGATCTCTATAAGCTCCATGGTTTTGGTAGTGGACATTTTGATTAGTTTTTTCTGATCAATTCCCCCTTCTGTAATTTTCAAATGCAGTGTCTCAACAGGCTTAGAAGGTTTAGGCAAAAGCACCTGGTAACACTTGCCAACCTATCTCCCATCTTTGATATTGTTGTGATCTACATTATCTCTCATTTTTGTTCCAGTAAGATGGTCTATATTTGTCAAACCTATAAATCAGCCTTCAAGAGATTCTAATAACATATAGAAGGAACCAATACATTTAAGCTTGCTTGAGTTTAAACCTTTGTATGATGTCATTGCCAAAGAGGTTTCTCATTCCTCTAGGGTTTTTTGTATTGAAAAACCTGTTTGAGGTTTTATAGATCCTAAGGAGAAAATGCAGTAGGAGTTTTGCATCTTGCTACCACTCCAGTTAAAAGAAAAATTGTCAGTAGGAGCTGATGGAGTCAGTAGGATGTAATGGTATGTGGTCTTGCTATTTAAGGTCCCTGAACATATTGCCTCTTGGTAAGCTTTTGGCTTTCAGTTGCTTTGCAAATGCTCTGTGCCTTCGAGTGACCATTTTCTTTTGTTCAAATAAGAATGTTATGTTGTTCTAGGGTAGGGTTTCTGCACTTCACTTGCTGATTTATTGCAGCTATATTGTCAGATCTGAAATCTCTACAATTGGTTTCACCTTTGTTGTTGAGGTTCTCTAGGTTTAGATTTTCTCTTTTCCATGTAGGTTATTTCATTGCTGTAATGTTGTCAGACCTGAAATCTCTATTTTGTAAAATCTAGGGTTGGGTTTTTCTCTTTTTGTCACTTGCTGATTTGTTACTGTTATTTTGTCAAATATGAAATCTTGATGGTTTAAATTCATGTTGTTTTGTTTTTGCTGTTCTTTAATTTTGGACTCTCTCTCTCTTTTTTGACTTCCTCGCTTGTTTTCAAGAATTGTTGAAGCACCTCTCAAACTTATTCAGTTTATGGAGGCATTCTCAGTTCTTACAAAGCTGAATTATTCGTCCGCTCTTCATGTTCTCATGGCTCCTGAGCCTTTTTGAAAAAAAGACAGAGAAGCTGATGATGTTTCTCTGGCTTTGGGGCGTACTAAAACCTTTATGTGGTAAACAATGTTTGTGTCTAGTGGGCTTAATAAGGTTTCAGATGTTTTTACTTTGCAGGCCTCAATGACATTTGAGGGCTTTGATCCATCATCTATGAGCACCTCCACTCTTAACACAGCACTCACCCCATTATCACACAAATGGTGGCTGATGTCAAGGTGTAGGAAAGCAACACATGCTGTGTGGTCGGCATCTCAAAAAGTTATAATTACCTCTATACTAGTGGGTACCCATGACCTTCGGCCACTGTGAAGGCCACTGTGAAGTCCCCTGGTTTCTTTAAACTTGGTTCATGTTTTAGTTTTTTTTAGAAACTTTTAACTTTTTTATTTTTTTATTTTTATGTGTTTTTTATTTTTATTATTATTTTGTATAATAAAAATAAAGTGTTTCTTTTTCACTTTTTTATATATTTTTATTTGGATGCAAGTTTGACGTTTGGAGAAAGAAGACACACCTCATTCTTTTTCAAGTAGGATTTTTCTTCAATATTTATAAGTTTTATTTTTTCTATTTTTAAAATTATTTTACTATATTTCCCTTTCCTTGTTTCATTTGTTTCCATTCCTTTTTTATAGTTTTTGTGTTTTTACTTTTTTTTTGGTTTATGTTTGTTTCAAGTATTTTTTCTATTCTTATTTTGTCTATCTTCATTTTTTTCTATTTTTATGTTTTTATTTATTTATTTTCTATTTTGACAAATAGGGCAGGTCCCTCGTGCCCCCCCCGCCTCTTCCTTTAATAACCGGTTCTACCATAGAATCTGTGACAGGGTTGTGCAGAACAGACAACCTTGTCACAAACAGACACCACCACTGTTGCTTTTATATATAAGATAGCTTGCATATGGAATGGTAAGTGATGCCATGGATGAGTACTATTTTCTAAGAGAAAGCACTACAATGTTGATCAACTTGAAGTGATCTGTGAAGGCCGTGAAAGGGGTGGGTTTAAGAGAAAAATACTTGCAATTGCCCACAAGAATCAATTTGGAGAAGGAAAAGTATACAAATTCTGACATAGGTTTTCCAAGGATGGTTGCATCCTCAAATTATTTGCACTACTACTAGAAGAATTGTTCCATCATTTGCAACTCAAGGCATCATTCCTCTTATATTTGAAGAAGCACTTGAGGTAAAAAGGTATTTCTTGGTATGTTATGAAATAATTTAAAATATTTTATGTATATTCTAGAGTTTAGACCAGTGTTGTGCGAGTAAATGGTTTGGGACTTATGCTCCATGTAAGTGTCTAATATCCATTTATATTCATGTAAGTGTAAAATCATGTAAATTTATTTTATGCCATGTAAGTGTAAAACAAATACACTTATATGATTTTATATGGTCGTGTAAAACAGTGTACGTGTAAAACAATGTAAATTTTTTTGGGGGAAGGGGGAATTTTATATTTTTTTGGTGATAGGCCAATCAAATGGCCCATTGCAAAAAAACAAACCCATCAAAACATGGACCCACAATTAATTAACATGGATTTTTAATAAGGTATGGTCATTAAAGGTGTATAATAAAAATATAATAGAGTTATCTGTAAAATCAAATATATATAGCATCAAAACACTAAGTTTGGTCATAAATAGGCTGAGATTTTTTTTTAAACTAAAAATAGATATATTAACCTTCAAGGGGGAGAACCATCAATTTTTGTGATAAACTGAATTTTACCTTTTCTTTCCTTTTTCCTAAGTGCCTCCACTGCTACTATATATATTTTCATTGCCCCTACCTGTTGTTGTGGATAGCAACTCACACAAAAATTGGGAATAACACTGAAAGATTCGGAACTAGAAACAATAATACAACAACTCACACAAAACTGGGAATAACACTTGAAGCTTCAGAACTAGAATCAATAACACTCAAAGAAAGAAAGCTGGAAGTAGTATTGATATTGGAAGAGTAAATACAACTGGTGTTGACGAGAGTGAGGGACAAAGTCTCGAGGTCCTCTATTTATACTGCTAAGATATTATTGAAAACTCCAATGCTAAGATACTATTGGAAACTCCAATGTTGGCTAAGATATTATTGGAAACTCCAATGCTAAGATACTATTGGAAACTCCAATGTTGGCTAAGATATTATTGGAAACTCCAATGCTACTGTCATGTCCGTCACATTACCCCCCCTTCAGGCAACAAGTTCCCATGAGTTGTTCTATTTATCTTATCAAAAACAAAAACTAAAAATCTATTACAAGAAGTCCATGTGATATTTACATGTTGTGGTGTTGATCCAGACATGTTGGATTCAAATATCTTTGGCACTTGGTTTTGTTGGGTACTGATGATGAAATTTGTTAATCATTTTGGGAGCATTAGCAAGATTAGCAGCAGGTTCCCAAGTTCGCTCGCTTATTTCATAGCCCTGCCAATGTACAAGATATTCTAATCTCCTTCGATTGATGCAGGAATCGATGATCTTAGAAACTTCAAATTCTTCTTCTCCGTTAATCTCGATTGGTGGCGGAGGTGCTGGCAACCGTCCTAGAATAATCGATTTTTTATATGGTTCAAGCAAGGAAACATGAAACACTAGATGAATTTTCATAGATGATGGCAGGTCCAACCTGTATGCTACCTCGTTGACCTGCTTACTCATGCGAAAAGGTCCAAGACGACAATAGTCAAGTTTGTCGCTAGGTCGGCGAATCTTCAAATTGTGACGTAAAAGCCAAACTTTATTTCCAACCGAAATGTTTGGATTCTGCTTTCGAGATTTGTCTGCATTTCTCTTATGCCACTCTTGAGCTTCCACAAGCCTTGCCTTCATGTCTTTGTGGATTTCCAGAAGTCTGGTGACCAGATCTTGCACGCCCGGATTTTCTACCAAACTCAAGTTCAAAGAGTCAAATCGTGGATGATATCCATAGTTTACGAAGAACGAAGTTTGGTGGATTGTCGCAACCCTAACTTGGCCAAGTGTGGGGGTGAAGCCCAACACTTGGAAAAGTTGGGATTTGAAGTCCTCTAGGACTCCCGAATGTTCAGAGCTCGACAGCAAGGGGCAAAACACCTCGCATTGGGGTGTTCTTGGTGTCATTGGAAAGGTCTTGAAACGTAGATATCGAACCTCGCATTGACAATTCGGACATCTGCAGCCTAACTTATGGGCAAAAGAAGGGCCGGGAGTCAAACTGGCAGTTTGACATCCGAATCGGGAGTGCGATACGGCGTTGGAAAGATCTCGACGAGGGCTACAACTTTGTTTCAGACCTCGTCGCGATCCAACTCTGCAGTCGGGAGTTATGGCGGTTTAAAGTTCCAAGAGTCCCGTCGGGACAAAATCGGAACTCCATTTCGGGAGTCCCGGGAATTTGTGCCATTTGGATGCCCCCTCCGTGGCGAGCTGCAGAGAATACTATACGGAGTAAGGTGGTGGCTTACTCCCGATTCCGGGCCGTGGTGAGTCTTGTGTGTCCAAGTGCCCGTGGCAAGTCCCAACACCAAAGGGTGTCCCGAATGCTAAACTAACCTCCCGTGGTTGGTTTTTTGGATGCAGATTCAAGCTTGATCTTCTAGTCCCTCTTCCTAGTCTAATCCCGGGGCTTCCAACTCAACCCTCTACCCCTTTCTAGAGTTGGAAGTCGGGAGCGTGCCCTTCGGTCCCAACTTTCCGCAACTTCACATTGGTGAACACTCAAGTGGGTTCACCCCGGGACCAAGGAGCGCGTCATGGATGGACTCTTGAAATGTATTGTTGTAGGCAAACTCTGCGACTGGAAGTAGATCCACCCAATTGTCTTGATGGTAGTTGATGAAGCACCTTAAATACTGCTCCAATACTTGATTCACTCGTTCGGTTTGTCCATCCGTTTGAGGATGATACGTTGATGATAGATTGGTCTTCACTTGTAAGATCTTGAACATGGATTGCCAGAACTTGGACGTGAACTGCGTACCACGATCAGATATGATATCGTCGGGAAATCCATGATATTTGTACACATTCTCCAAGAAAAATCGTGTCGTTTCTTTACCTGTGATAGTTTTGTTGCAAGGCACAAAGTGTGCCATCTTTGTCAACCGGTCTACCACAACAAAAACTGAATCAAAAGATTTGGACTTTGGAAGGTCCACAATGAAATCCATGGATACGGATGTCCATGGGGTTTCTAGAATCGGCAGCGGTTGGAGTAACCCGTATGGCTAATGACGAGGGATCTTGGATCTAGAGCAGGTGTCACACGTCGTGACATAGTCCTTCACAGTTTTCCACATTTGGGGTCACCAAAAGTCTCTAGATATCAGTTCCATAGTCTTGTTGTAACCAAAATGTCCAGCCGATGGAGAGTCGTGTCGAGACTAGAGCACTTGGAGTTGGCATGGACCTTCAGGGACATAAAATAGTCCTTGATACTATAACAGCCCGTCGTGGAACTGGAATCTTGGATCAACATTATGCGATCTAGAACCCTGTGAACTGGAAGTAGGGTGATCCAGGGATTCTGAATCTAAACCTGGACTTGGAAATTCTCTAGGATTGAAGATGTCAGTATTGTTCTTCAATTTCAAAGCTAAAGGATCAAAGTTTAAACGTACTTGGATATCTTGGAGAAAAGATGCATCCACCGAAGTTGTGGTGCGTACGATCTTCAACTAAAGTTGCTCGGGCTTGATAAGGGTAGTCTTTTGTTGGTCGTAAGCTGCATCTCCTTCCCTTGGTGCAAGATACGCTCGTCGGGAAAGAGCGTCGGACTGAATTTGCTTGGAACCGGGACGGTATGTGATGACAAAATTGAAGCGCGAAAGTGATATATTCCAACGAGCTTATCGTCGATTTAGTACCTTAGCAGACATGAAGTATTCAAGGTTCTTGTGATCGGTGTGGACCGTGACTGGATGTTGAGCTCCTTCAAAAAAAATGACGCCACTCTTGGAATGAGTCAACAATGGCTAAAAGCTCCTTGTCGTGAATCTCATAATTGATCTCGGCAGTAGTAAATTTTCGTGAGTGAAACGCAACAGGGTGGAGGCGTCCGTCTTTGTCGGGTTGTGAAAGGACTGCTCCAAGGGCAAAGTCAAAAGCATCCATTTCTAGAAAGAACGGCTTCTGGAAATCAGGATGCGTCAGAATAGGTGCCGTTGTAAACGCCTTCTTCAGAGTTTCAAATGTTTGGTCTGCTTCTGCATTCCACTCAAGCTTGTCTTTGCAAGTCAATCGGGTCAATGAAGCAGCAATCTTGGAATAGTTTCGGATGAAGATTCGATAGAAGTTCGCAAAACCGAAGAAACATTGTACGTCTCGAATGGTAGCTGGTTTCTTCCACTCGATAACTGTCCGAATTTTCTGTGGGTCCATGGATAGACCCTCTCCAAAAATGATGTAGCCCAAGAATTCGACTTGGGGTTGGTGGAAAACGCATTTCTCCAACTTGGCGTATAATCTAGCAGTGCGCAGTTTCTCCAATACTAACCGGTCATGATTGTGATCTTCTTCATTCTTGGAGAAACCAATATGTCGTCAAGATAACATACAACAAAATCATCTAAAAATTCTCGGAATACGTTGTTCATCAAGTGCTGAAAGACAACAGGTGCGTTGATAAGACCAAAAGGCATGACATTGTATTCAAAGTGTCCATACCGAGTTCAGAACGCCGTCTTCCATTCGTCACCTTCCTTGATACGTACTAGGTTGTACGCTCCACGAAGATCAAGCTTAGTGTAGATCTTTGCTTGACCGAGTTGGTCAAGAAGTCCTGAAATAAGCGACAATGGATACCGGTTCTTGATTATGACTTTGTTTAGTCCACGATAATCCACGCACATCCGAAGGGAGCCGTCTTTTTTCTTGACAAACAGGATAGGAGCTCCAGTAGGTGATTTGGAATGTTGAATGAAGTTCTTCGCGAGATTTTCATCAAGGTAATCTTGTAATGCAACAAGCTCGTTCTGGGAGAGGCTGTAGATTGGACCAAAGGGAGGTTGCGCATTTTCTTGGAGTTCGATGCCACAATCACAAGGTCAATGCTGAGGAAGTGTATCAGCGTTCTTCTTCTCAAACACATCTCGATACTCCTCATATTTTGCTGGTAACTTGGTTGGTTCTTGAACAGGTTGAGATGTTGGAATTGCATAAATTACAAACATATTTCCATTCTTGGCAGCCCTCATAAAGGCTCGAGCACCGACCATCAATAGAACTTCTACCGCAGACCCTTAGACTTGGTAAGGACGCGGGTTTAAAACATTCCTAGGGTGTCTAGACGAAATATGAAAAACTATGGTTCGATATGTTAATTTTCGTTTTTTCAATCTATATCCGGGTTAATCATCTCTAACCAAGAGAGACCTAAGACAAGAGGATTAGAAGGAGAACTAATGATATTGAATATAATAGTACTTCGATGCCCTTCTAGGATAATGTCTAAGGGTTTAGTTTCGTGAGTGACATCTCTTGAAATCAAAGGTCTACCGTCGATAACCTCTACTGCCACAGGGGATTTCTTGAGGACTATAGGAAGATTATGACGTTTTACAAGATTTTTATCAATAAAACAAGCAGAGGCTCTGGAATCTAACAAGGCTTTAACTTTTATGTTGTGTGGATGAAAATCTATTTTAAGCGGGATATTAAAACAATGAGAAGGTTCAGAAGATAAGATAGGACCTGATGACGTGGGAATACTGGTCAGCCGCATGGTCCCTAATGTGGCTGGCTGTTGTCATTTTCCAACTCAATTTCCTCCTGTTTTGGCTCAAAAGTGTTCGAGGTGTATTGAAATTTGTGCGCCTTTGGCCCCTGAGGTTTCAAAGGGCAGTTGTTTAAGTTGTGGTCCTTGCCTCCACAATAAAAACACAAGTGCTCCCTGCGACGTCGTTCTTTCTCTTCTTCGGTTAGTTTCCTAACTTTCGAAGTGTCAATTTGCATGGGCTCTGGGGTCGAAGTGCTTGAAGATGTTTGGCGGGTTGGAGCTGTGTAATCCGCTCAATATGATCCAAAGAGTAGTCGTCGCTCCTGTCATTGCTCAAACAACCGATTGTCGCAATCGATTGCTTGAGTAATGGCTTTCGACAAAGTAGTTGGTTTGGGCAGGTTTAGCAACAAGGTTTTGATATCATCGCGGAGTCCCCATCGAAACATGGTGATGAGAGCTGTGTCGTTCTAATCAAGGTCACATGCAAGTTGTTCAAATTCTGCAACGTATGCTGAAGCTGGGCGCAATCATTGTTGCAATGTTCGAAGTTTTGTTGTTGCTATAAGGGCTCGATCTCTTTCTCCAAATGTTTTGCTAAATTCTTCCAAGAATTGATCAAGGTCTGCCAAAAGTGGAGAATCCTTCTCTAATAATGACGAAAACCAAGATAACGCAGTTCCGATGAGTAGTGATCCAATGAGTCTAACTTGTGTTTCTTTTGTTGCGTATCTGTGTGGTTGGAGACGGAAGACAAGTCGAACTTGATTGACAAAATCTCAAAGTTTTGTATGATCTCCATCAAACTTCTCTGGCAAGCTTACTCGAGGTTCTTTTGGCGCTTGTGGAACTGGAACATGAACTAGAGCGTGAGCAACTTGGAACTGTTCCATGGCATTTCGTAGGTTGGCATTTTCCTATTGTAACTGTTGCAGCATGGCAACCACGTCGTGCATCTGGATGTTGGAAGCATCACCCATCTTGGTAGTGCACTCTCGTCAAACTGTTGCGGACAGCAACTCACACAAAAACTGGGAATAACACTGAAAGATTCGGAACTAGAAACAATAACACAACAACTCACACAAAACTGGGAATAACACTTGAAGCTTCAGAACTAGAATCAATAACACTCAAAGAAAGAAAGTTGGAAGTAGTATTGATATTGGAAGAGTAAATACAACTGGTGTTGACAAGAGTGAAGGACAAAGTCTCGAGGTCCTCTATTTATACTGCTAAGATATTATTGAAAACTCCAATGCTAAGATACTATTGGAAACTCCAATGCTAAGATAGTATTGGAAACTCCAATGCTAAGATACTATTGGAAACTCCAATGTTGGAAAAGATATTATTGGAAACTCCAATGCTAAGATATTATTAGAAACTCCAATGTTGGCTAAGATATTATTGGAAACTCCATTATCAAGGTTGAAAGTCAATGCTCCTATTCATGAAAAACAATAAAATTATTTACTAAATTAAAAAAACTAGGCACAACATGTGCCAATTCATCAATGGCATGAATGTCTATGGATCCAAAATTGTTGTTCATACTATAATAAAATCATTAATTATATTTGGCAACTCTATGCCATGAAAGAAAAAAGCAAATGCTGGTGGCTACTGGGGATTAGGGTTAAGGTCCCAAAAAACATTTATTAATAATGAGTAACCAAGAATATACACAAACGATTTTTTGCGATAAACACATTTTTTAATAATTTTCAGACTTTATGTCATGAAAGAAAAAGGCAAACATCCAAGTGGCCACCCAAGATGAGGGTTTAGGTGCAACAAAAGAGATCATTGACCACAACTATCTAAGAATATACACATATAATCTTTTATGATCAAAGCATTGCTTTAAAATATGTCACATTAAACACAAAAGAACCCAAAAAATAAAAACTTTTTAATAAATTTGGACTTAATGTCGTGAAAGCTAAAAATCAAACACTTGGTGGCCACTAGCGTTTAGGGTTAAGGTGCAACAACAAGGATCATTGATTATGAATATTAACAATGTACATGAAATTATCTATGATGAACAAATTGATTAAACAATACATTTCATCAAACACAAAAACATAACAAATATGTGTTTCATAACAATATTTTTCTCACCATTGACAAAGAGAAACTTAAAAAAGACCACCAGGCCAATTTGAAATTTATATATTATCCCTCTAATTATTGGCCACCAGATGGTACATAATATAAAGATGATAATAAATATTGATAATGAAGCCATTAATCACAAGGAGAAAATTAATTCTTTGAGTTTAAAAAAAGGCCACCATGCCTATCTAACAATGGCTATAATCACAAGTATAGATCTAAAAATGGTGCTCATAGTAAAAACATTTCTTAATAGTTTAAAATTTTATATACCATTTCTCTTTGTGCCCACCAAGTGCAACAAAGTAGATTATTGTTTTGAAAAGCAAAAAATGAAAGGTAGCCTCACCTACAAACACAATTATTAAAAATTCACACATTTAAAAACACCAATGCCAGCAATGAATAAAAATCAATAGATTGTTATTAATTATAAATACTCAAAAAAAAAACGAGTAATTTACTGTATAATTAAATTCATTAAGTAATACAATTTTTGAATTACAAAAATTAACATTTAAAAAAAATTAATGCAATAAATTAAACGACAAAATAGACAATGAGAAGAACCAATATTTTATGAAGGTCACCAACATACTTTTAAAATTATTGAATGCATTAGCAGCCTCATCTGCAAAACTACATACAACTATGAATGCTTCCAATTTTTTATTTCCTATAACTTTTATTTCAAATAAGATTTGGTTTGAATTTTGTTTTTGGAATTGTTGTTTGGATATATAACTTGAAATGGTAGAACATGTATTCAACCATGAACAATATGTATTAGCACTATTTGTACTTATTATTGTTCAGCTTTGTATAGTTTTTGATTTGTAATTTAAACAAGTTTGACATAGGAGTTATAAAATTGAATGCTAGATAAGAAAATACATGCCTACCAATTACCTACCTTATCTAACTTATTAGCTATGTATTAAGTAGCTAGCTTATCACAGTGTAACTTACTAGGTGTAGATAATAAAAGGTAGCACATTTTTTTAGCATAACCTAGCTAGTAATTAACATAAGCTACCAATTATAGCTAATTTAACTTAGCTTGACTACAAGGTAATAATAGCTTATCATAGCCTTTATATTAGTTAAGCTATTTGGTGAAGTAAACAAAATCATAAAAAATTTAACATAAAAAATTGAAAAAAAAACACCTTGGAATCTATGGTGTTTTCAAATTCACTACTACATATTGTGCCTTTTTGTGAAGGGCCAAACAAAAAATTTGAAGGGTTTGCGAAGGAAAAAAAAAAAAACCTGAAGGGTTTGCGAAGGAAAAACAAAAAACCTGAAGGGTTTGCGAAGCAAAAAAAATCTGCCAAATTTGTGATGCGATACGCATCGCAACTTGTGGTGCACCACTCATCGCAAATTGATAATGAACCTTTAATCATCGCAACGTTTTTGCGAGATACACGACAAACAAAACTTTGCGACCCGCTCAATCTCTGTCCACCATAGCGATATTCCGCACTTCGCAACGTTTAATCATACTCAAAACATCGTAACTTTTACAATACACAGAGTATCGTTACAAACTTTGAGACTCACAAGACATCGCAACTTGCATTATTCGGCGCCTCGCATTTTGCGTTTGAATATGTATCGCAAACCTCACCATAGATTTTCGCAAAAGTTTCCTTTAGTGGGCGTATCGCAAGTTGCGATGTGTGTTAGCTCGCAAAGTAGTGAAAGGGTTACTGGAGAAGGAAGTTTCGCAAAAGGGTTTCGCAATGTCATCTAATTCCCAAAACGCCATAAAAAATAAAAAAATCTTTTAGACCAAATGGAAGCTATAAATCCACTTAACCATTATTATAATCTATATTACCTTGGTAGACTGAGTGAAAATATCAATAAAATACGCATAGCAGTGCTCCTATTCTTGAAAATAAAATTACACAATGGAGCAGAATAGGCAGAAAATGACACAATGAACATTGTGCAGTAATATAAAACCACAAGCCTCAATGGCAATTTGCATAAAATTAATGAGTAGCACATTATACGTGGTCATCATCCACCTCAGAGGTTGTAAACACAACCTCTGGTTTCTCACCTAGAATAGAACGGGACCGTGGCACATATGTGACAACAAGTGACCACTCCTTTGGGTTTGGGGGATAAGGAAGATAAAAACATTGTTCTACATGACTGGGAAAAGTAAATGGCTCTGAAGTTTGCCAATGAGATGGCTGATAACTGGTGGTAGATGTCTTTAACCGTGTGTGTCCGCACTCATCCTGAACTACAGTGCAATTTGCACCAGCAAGGTTCACTTTAAACCACTTGCACTTAAACACGTACTCTTCAAACTTTGAATGTGCATCATAAGATACCACCAAGATCTCTTCCAGCTTTCCATAATGTGGCACAATATCTCGAACAATATTCCTATCATGCCGACTGCTTCTAGAGTCCTGAATGAATTGCCCTTGAACTCCACAGTCAAAGGTGCGGCCCCTCCTTTCATCCAAACTAGAAATCCTGAAATTAATATTGTGTTAGGCATTGTGAGTCTTAAACTTATATGATAATAGAAACTTCATGCCCATAAAAATCATCCTAGAACATTCTAAAAAACTTGTTTGGAATATGAAGATGAGTTAATATGCCTAATGAAATAGAAAAAATAAATACCTGAAATGTCTCCCTTGTGTCCACATTGTTGAACGTGTTGTCACAACTCTTAGTGGTCCATGAACCATGGTGTGAACATCATCTGTGATCTCTGGAAAACATGCTATACTTTCTCCTTGTGCCAACAATTGATCCACTTCAACCAACTTCTCTTTCATGTACTTATGAAACGTAGGAAAAATCCTTGATCTCCCACTCATACTTTTGGCATTCTCATAGAAGTTCCTCCACTCTTCCATGACATTACTATTATTCAACATGAATGTGGTCAGCTGAATTAACTCTGTAGGTAATAACATACGTGTTTTGATGGCACCAATCAAATGGTCTTCCTCCTCTTCTCTTTCCTCCATCCAGACATGAGGACATGATGGATCTATAGTGCCCAAGATGTTGGTGCAATAAAACATGCTCTCTGCTGCCAAGTGTCTTGTTGCCATGCTTCCCTCCACTCGTGCATGGTTACGGACATAACCCTTTAATACTGCCATATATCTTTCAAACCAATACATCCACCGACAATGCACAGGACCAGCAATGGCTATCTCATCCACAAGGTGAACTAGTCCATGCACTTGACAATCAAATAATGATGGAAGGAAAGCCTTTTCCAACTTGCATACCACCTCTGCTGCTATTACCTTCATTCTTGGAATCTCCTCTACAAATAACTCCTTTGAGCATACCCATCTCAACAAATTTCCCAATGACCAAAGAGCATCTTGTACTTCTGCACTAGCTAAGCCTATTATTGCCACAGGCAATATGTGTTGCAGTAAACGATGATAGTCATGTGTCTTGAGATACCTTGGCCACTTGTGGTCATCGTCCCTACCAAAAGCTTTTTGAAGATTAGCTCCATAACCTGCAACAAGGTACCATAAAATTATACAAAAGTATTCTAGACATCCAACAGATAACATTCTATATTTCAAATTCTTTTTCCAGTATAAGGCATACATATTTAAATATAAATAAAAGCAATAGAGTACTTCTAAATTCAACCCTTGAAATCAAAGTTCAAACCTGTAGGGAATCGCATCTCTCCTATGCGATTTCGAAAGTCTCTTCTTTCCTGTGTAGTAAGTGTCCATGGAGCTGATGGTCGCTGCTCAATACCTGTGTTAGGATCAACAGTAATCCACACATCGGGATGCCTCTCAAAATCCTCACAGGCCTCCCTAAAGTTACTGTCCTTCTCTCCATAGAGTTGTTTTATAATAGCCTTTCCCACATTTCCCTCAATGTGCATGGGGTCCAAGAGATGACGTATTTTCAGCTCACCCCAGTAAGGCAAGCTGTTGAGTATACCCCACCTTGTCAATCCACTACCCTCAAACACCATAGAATCATTTAGGTCAATAACTTTATTGGCCACATCCCTCCAATATGCAAAAGTGGTAGCTTCTGGAATATCATGCTCATCACCATAAGGCATGTCAAAAGATGAAAATAAAAGTGGGTCTGATCTCATATCATGTCCCAGTGGAAGAAATTTTGTATGGCCAAAGTAAACAATTTTGCGAAGATGGTTTGAGTATTTAGCCATGTCCTCGAAACTTGGGCCACATGTAGAGCAGGCCTTGTAGCCTTGAGTTTGCAGTCCACTTACAAAACCAAACCCTGATTGTAGAAGAACGGAATATTAGAACAACAAATAATCAAAAAATAGAATAATAAAGAAATGTATAGAGGCATGTGCATGATTTCTTACCAGGATAATCATGCATTGTCCACATGCAGATTGCCCTCAACTTGAATACACATGGTATTCCTCCAGTGGTCTTCCTCCCATCATATGCCCATACTCCATCCCACAATGTTTTGAGCTCATCGACCATTAGTGCTAAGTAGGTGTCTAGGTTTTTCACCTTACTTGGCCCTGGGATAATAAGAGAAAGCAGCAAAAATCCTTTTTTCATAGACAACCACGGAGGAAGGTTGTAATTCATGACAACAACTGGCCAAATAGACGTAGGTCGTCCCTTTCCTCCAAGTGAATGTGGACTAACACCATCTGATGTTAACCCCAACCTCACATGCCTAGGGTCACGTTCAAACTCTGGCCATGTTGACTCCACATGCTTGTGAGCAAGAGAGTCAATCGGTAACCTCATAACACCAGGCTCTGATCGATGTTTCTTATGCCAAACCATTAACTCGGCCAAGTCTGTACACCGATATATGTGCAACAAGCGAGGAATAATGGGAAACCACCTTACTGATTTCCTGGGCACCTTATTTGTCAGCATGTGAAGATCATGTCGAGCCTCTTCACATGTATTGCACTCCATTAAATGGGCATTGTTCCCATGAAATAACATGCAGTCATTAACACATGCATGGACAATTTGATACTCCATGCCTATGGAGGATAAAATCTTTTTAGCCTCCTTCCAAGATCCTGGCAAAACATTTTCCTTAGGTAGCAAGAGGCTATGACAAAACTGGAAAATGTCTGACAACATAGTATTGCTTGCCTTGTGTTTTGCTTGGATGTTTAACAACCCTAGTATGGCTGCTAAACGACTTAACCTTGCACCTTGAAAAATAGGTGTTTGAGCATGTGCCTTCGCCTCTTGCCACTGCCGTTGTCCCTGGGCAGTATGTTGATGATGTGGATCATTTGCATTGGCTCCTTCATCATGTGGGTTGCCAGACATATCATCAACTATGTCAAGTCCAAACCAGTCAACCATGAAGTCATCCATCGCTTGTTCTTGGTTTGCAGGCAGTGGTGCTTCTTGAACTGGTTGAGAGACACCTTCATCATGAGCAGACAAGTCATTTGATGAAGAATGAGTTGATGAAGAGTTTGATTTGTGTGGCATGCCCATTTCCCGATATGTTGCTCTCAACCTCCATGGCAGCATGTCTTCAGAAGGTCGAATATTCTATGCAATACCAAATCCAGAAGATTTTAACTATATATACCAAGCATAGTTACATATTACATTATGAATAAAAAATGCCAAAATGCATGTATATAGATATGGTATGTTATGTCTTAATCAAAGTACATAGTTCAGAAATGGTGGAATCCTAATTCCACTCATAGTGTGTAAACAACTCATCTCCTGATCTGATCGTCCTAATAGCTAACACCAGGCAATGGTCTTCATGATAAGTCTGGCCATATGGTGCTGGAGGAGGTCCTTCAACAAAAACCCACTCACAATTAGCCCTACGCTTAAGCCGAGTCCCCACCGTACTGTTGATGAAACCAGCAATGTTTCCAGAACGTATGGGGTCTCCATCTATCACCTTCACATCACTATGCCTCCTAGTGCTACCAGCAAAGGTGTCCATATCAAGAGCAAAGGTCTTCCACTCAGGATGTTGTTTGAGGATCATGTTCCAATGTCTTCTTTTATAGATAGGCCCACCATAAGGGAACAAAGTAGGACCCTCTCTACGACAACTAGTTGAATCCTCTACAATGATGTCCTCACAAGCATATACTCCATAGCCATGCCTCTCTCCAAGTGTAGAGGCCTTAACAATCCATCGTCTACCCTAAACCACAACCTCCTCATCATAGGGCAAACTATCAAGCAACCCAAGAACTGCAGGGTTCCATGACTGGATAATATTGGCACATTTGCCAGTGAACTCACACATACCCCATCTGCCCTCAACAATAGTCCTAGCATGACCCTCACTTGGATGTTCTGCTTTGGATCGATGTCTAACGGAGGGCAGACATGGCCTTGCCTCATGATGTGGATTACTAGCCTCTTGAGAGGCACCAATCCCTACAGCAAATGCATGTGAAAGTGCATTTCCTATGGCAACTAAAACCCCTTGTGATAGAACATAGGGTGGTGGTGTCATACGGGAACCCTATTACATTAAAAAAACCACAACAAACCATGGAAGTGAAAATAGTTTCAAAGAGGATTTCATGAAAAATAACATGTATCAAAGAGGAAAAATGACAATGGTAAAATGACACTTACCACATGAGATGAAGAAGCTCTTGGGGTAAGACCACGATGACGCCCAAATCGCTGAATGTGTTGAGCACAAACATATGACTTTTGTGAAATCTGACCAACACACTTGGTGCATTGGCAAAGTTGCCAAGGTGGACCACAAGGAGAATGGGACACCTCTGCTTGCGTATGAGCTAATGTGCCTTCATTTGAGGAGGATGAGTCACTAGTGGAGACAACGAAGGAGGAAGACATATCATTTGTCACATTAATAAGGCACAAATGTAAGGCAAAGACCAGATTAGACTTTCAAAAATCATGTGATACAACAATATAAACCCTTGACAACTCATAAATTGAAACTACCTAAACCAAAAAGAAATGCATACCTGCATCCAATGTGGGCTCAACAATGCCTATAGGACTCGTTGCCCGAAACCCTTTGCCATATGCACAACAAGAGTTCTCTCACCTAAAACTCTCGAGAAGAAACCCTAAACCTAAAACTTTTCGAACCCGTTGCGAACTCCCTACCATCGCATCCCTTTTCGCATCTGCATTCGTTACTTAAACCAAAACCTTAAAACCTTTAACTTCCTCCTACGTTAGTGAAGCCCCCGACTTCGCAACCTTCTAATGTTGCGAAACGAACAGCATTGCACGGCCGTTGCGAGCAATACCGTATCGTAGGTTTAGATGCGGGTTACATCGCAAGCCCTGAATTTCTGAAAGTCCTTAAGCTGGAACGGAATAAGGTGTAGTGAAATCTTTCTGGGGCTTTAGACTAGAGTAGGACGGCGAGTGAATTTGAACTCATTCTCGGCATTGCTCGAGAATTTTCGAAGGAAAACTTGGGCAGAGAGGAGGGGGCGGATTGCAATGGCTGGGACTAGTGGAGGGGGTTCTGGGTCTAGAGGAGGTGACAACAATGAGGAAAGGTTGAGGAAGATGGTTGTTGATCACTTGAGAGCTTCAGAGCTGTTTGCAATCGATACTAGGACACCTGAAGGGCTGGCATCCTTGACAACCATCTTAGGTCAAGCATTGCAAGCAGGGCTGACTGTTGGGGAAGCACAAAGAGAGGAGGAGGCAAGGAAGGCTACAGAAGCCAAGGCAACAGAGAAGAAGAGAAAGAGAGATGAGAGAATAACAACAGGAGCTCTCTCACCTAGAACACTCGAAAAGAAAAGGAGGAAGGATGAGAGGGATGCCATCAGAAAGGAGAAGCTCGATCTGAAGAAGAAGGAGGAGGAGAGGAAGAAGCTCCCTCTGATAACATTGGCAGAGGAGGGAATTCCAACCGAGCTGGCATACACTGGGGCCAAGAGCACCATTAGGCACATTGTCTCCACCAACTTTGCACGAGGAGTTGAGTGGGGCACTCTCTCAAAGGCAGAGCAGAGGAGAGTGATAAATCAGGTCAAGGGAGCATTTCGAAATGGAGGAGAGCTTGATTCACAATGGATTGCAGACAAGATCTCCAATTCAATGTCTCAAGCAAAATACCATGACAGGATGAAGATTCGTGTTCACCTGAGAGACCTGAATGTGTACAGGAACTTGGAGAGGCCGCTTCAGTTCTCAGAAGACGTCTGGAATGCCTTCTACCAATCTGAAGTGCAGTTGAAAGCAACAAGGCAGCTGAAGGAGATCACAGAGCAGCTAGCCAAGGCCAAGAAGGCAAGAGAGTCTAGGAGGTCTGACCGTGACTTGAAGGCACTGGAGCTGAAGCTTGCTGAATGCCAATCAATGGTGGACGAGGTTGGTGATCCACCATTGAAGTTCCTCAAGGCAGCAGAGCGAGTGAAACTGGTTCCACCCACCACCCACAGGCTAGGGCAAGGTGGCATTCCCGGCCTCAAAGCAGCATTTGTAAGTATCCTCCCTCTCTTCCATTTTTTTCTGCAAAGATTCGTTTCTGTCGAATCACATAGGACTGTTTGGGATACCTTTGCGATGCGAATTGCATCGCAAAGATAGGTCAAATGGTGTTTATTTCGCAAAGGTACGATGCTATTTGTTTCGCAAACTGCTTCACAAGTTATAGTATGCGAAAGTCTGCGCTTCGCAAAAGAGGTCGTAGACTTGAACAAATCGCAAACTGCTTCGCAAATTACAATATGCGAAGGTCTACGCTTTGCATATATGCGTTTTTATTGACCTGTTGTTTTATGGGGACAGTACAAGAGGTACAAGAGGAAGATCACAACTGCAGAAATGACAATGGGCCAGGAGCATGGCAAGGAGCATCTTTTTGAACATGTTGATGCGCTATTGGTGAGTGGGTTTGGTTGGGATTGAATTTTTGTTTGTGTTGAAATTGTTTTCATTTGAATCAAGATTTTCATTTATGGTGTTGACTAAGCTTTGCATGTTGAAATGCAGACATTTTATTGAAAATTCAAGCTCAACTAGTTAGGTTTCATTTGTTACTGGAGTAGGAAAGTAACTAAATTACTTTCACAAGGTTGAATTACTTTCGTTGCTTTTTTAGTTTAAATACCTTGGTGTTGATGGTTTGGTTCTCTTTTCTTCATTACACAAGTTTGTGTATTTCGTGTGACAAGAACCTTGGAGAGTTCTTGATGTTGTGTTTTGTGTTGTGAGTTTTATGTTGTAATTTCCTTTCAATAAAGATTTATGTTTGCACTTGAGTAGATCTCCTATTTGTTAACATGGTATCAGAGCTTAGGTTGTTTGGTGAGAAAGTTGAAAGAGATCTAGAGCTAGAAAATCTCTAGTAATATCATAGGAGTTTGTCAAGTGCAAAAGAGAAACGGGGAAAGGAAAGAATGTGAAGAGAAAGAAAAGAAAAGAAAAGAGGTGAGAGGAGATCAACATATCAAAGTTGTGGAAGTCAGATCTTTAAAGCTAGATCTAGAGCTACTGTGAAAAGATCTTGGAGTGAAACTTGGAGAGGTTGTAGAAGACTATAGGACGCTTCTATTTTCAAAGTTTCAAAAGAAAAAGATATGTTTTGTGAGAGTTATGAGCTTTTGAAAACTTTGTGCCAGATCTGGTTTTTTAGTCATATCTCCTTTGTTTAAGCTCTTTTGGGTCTGCAGCTTTGGGATCTTATAGATCATATAGGAATATATGTGTGAGAGAAATTTCATGTCGTTTGGATATGTATTGAGAGAGATCCAAGCATCTTAAGTTTCAGTCTCAATTTTGAAGTCAGTTTCTTTTGAAAGTGATATCTCCTTGTGGTCATCATCAATAGAGCTGGAATTTTGAGAAAATATAGAAGACATATATTTTATGTGTCTCCCAAAATCTCAAGGATTTTGGAGTTGCTGAGAGCGAGTTGTAAGTCATTTTGTGTTCAGGTCCCAGTTTGAGGTGACTTCAAAGAAGTAGCAAGATCTCTCACTTTATGAAATGAAATGAGCTGAAATTTTGAGAGAAGGTAGTAGACATAGTGGTCTATGTTTCACCAAAATTTTAATTCGATCCAAGGTCATATGTGTGTGAAGTAGCTTTGCAAAGTTGTTGTGACAGAAGTTTGTTTTGAGAAGACATCAAAGGAAAATTGTGAAGTGGAGCAAATACAACTTGGGAGAGCTTGAAAGAAGGAGTTTGAAGATTGGGAAACGCAAATACCTTATCAAGACCTTCGTACAAAAGTGTGGTATGTAATCATGTACTTAATACCATACGAAATATTATACGAGATACATATCTATACGTAAAACCTATGTATAGTATAAACTTTCGTATAATACTCAAGACATACATACATACGTAAGGTTCATCTTGTTCAGCCCTAACCCTAACCTTAATCCTAGAAACCCCAAGAAGACATTGAGTGGTGCCTTGAGAGATGGCAAACGGTCTTTCTCAAATTGCAATTGAAAAACTAGACAAGAACAATTTCCAAGTGTGGAAATTTAGGATTATGAATTTCTTGATGGGGAAAGGCTTCTGGGAATTCATAACTGGTGATGAGAAAGAACCTCCTCTCCCAGAAAACCCCACACAACAACAAATTCAAGCCAATAAAACTTGGCATGAAAAAGCAAGGAAAGTCTTGTATTGGCTTTTAATGAGTGTGTCCGATTCCATGATTGTGCATATTTAAGATGCAAAATCACCCAAGCAAGCTTGGGATACATAGGTGAAGATGTACAACACCAATACACAAGCCCGCAAAATGCAGCTCAAACAAGAGTTGCATAATCTACAGAAAAACAAGATGAACATCAATGACTATTCTACAAAGGTGAAAAACCTTGCAGATGCTCTTGCATCTATAGGAGCCCCTATAGATGATGAAGATTTAGTGGCCGTGACCTTAAATGGACTTGGAAAAGATTATAGTCAGTTCCGTACCTCAATTGTAGTTCGAGAAACATTTCCCAACTTCCAAGACTTAATAACACTACTTATAAGTGAAGAGATGAGAATTGTTGGTACTTCATCCAATGGAGGATCACAAGAAAGTGCTTTCTACTCAAATACCAATAGAGGTAGAGGCAGAGGTGGTAAAACCTCATTTCGAGGTCGACCCGGAGGCTCGCATGGTGGACATCAACAACATGAAGGTCAAGTTCATGGAGGTGGACGAAGAAACTTTGGAGGAAGAGGAAGTCGAGGAAGTCGTGGAGGTCGTGGTGGAAGTCATCGAGGACAACAACCAAATAGCGATTCAAATTGCTATTACTGCGGGAAACCTGGGCACATGGCAAAGAACTGTTATCAAAGGGAGCATGATGCACGAAATGGAAAGCTGCAACAAGGGAATTATGCATCAATTAGCAATCAAGGTGATGAACAACTGTTTGTGATGCAACACATGGAAAATTCAATGATAGGAGGTGTATCAGACAACAATGTCTGGTATGTGGATTCTGGAGCTTCAAACCACATGACTAGCCATGGAGAATGGTTTAGAGACGCAAAGGATTTGAAGACACCAGGATTTGTGGAAACTGGTGATGACACTACACATCCCATCACACAAGTTGGCAAGGTGTCATTGTCCATGTAAGATGGGCAAACAAAGTACCTGAAAGATGTACTTCATGTTCCAACCATAACAAAAAATTTGGTCTTTGTAGGCCAGATGGTGGAACAAGGTTTATAGGTGACATTCAACCCAAATGGATGTTTCTTGGAAGACATGAAGAACCAAGGCAAATTGATTGCAAAAGGGGAAAGGAATGGACGAATGTTCACCTTGGATGTGAACATGCCTGAGGTGAATTCCATGTTATTCACACATGGAAAAGGAGCTGGAGACATTGGAATTTGGCACAAGCGAGTTGGCCATGTTAATCTCCAACGTCTTAAGCTCATGGAGAAACAAAAACTTATTGGAGGTCTTCCCAAATTTGGAGCAGAAGAGGTGATGTCAGAGGTTTGTGAAATATGCCAATTGGGGAAGCAAGCTAGGCATCCTTTCCTAGCTCAAACAACTCATGTAAGTTCCAAACCTTTAGAAATGATCCATTCAGATGTGTGGACCACGAAGACAGAATCCATTGGAGGATGCAAGTACTACGTGAGTTTCATTGATGACCACACAAGGAAGGTGTTGGTCTACTTCATGAAACACAAAGGTGAAGTGTTTCAACATTTTTTGAATTTCAAAGCAATGGTGGAGAAGGAGAAGGGTGTGAGCATCAAATGCCTCCAGTCCGATGGAGGGGGAGAGTATTTTTCAAATTAATTCAGTGATTACTTGAAGGAGCATGGGATTCAAAGGAAATACTCATGTAGTTATTCCCCACAGCAGAATGGAGTTGCTGAAAGGAAAAACAGGCACATTGCAGAAATAGCACGTGCTATGTTGAATGAGAAGAATTTGCCAAATTACTTTTGGGCTGAAGCGGTAGCAACTGCAGTCTACATCATGAATCGAACACCCACAGCGGCAATTCATGGCATGACACCTGAAGAAAAATTCACAGGCAAGAAACCCGATGTTTCACACCTCAAAGTGTTTGGTTGCATTGCATACGTGCATGTTCCTGATGAGAAGAGATCAAAACTAGACCCAAAAGCTGAGAAATGTATCTTCATTGGATACTCCTCAGAACAAAAGGGATATAGATGTTTCAGCCCTTCCACTCGGAAGTTGCAAGTGAGTAGAGATGTTGTGTTTGATGAGATGGCTAGTTGGTACTCACCATTGAAGGTAGCAGAAGATGGAGAAGCTAAAAATGGTGATGTTTCATCAAATGTGGAACAAGAATCACAATTAATTAGTGGACCACAAAAGTCTTCAATTAGTGGGTCCAGTAGCACTCCATGGAAAGGAAGATTAAGATCTTCAAACATTGTACATGGTAGTTCACAAACACCATCTAGAAATTCTCATGTAGATGGTGAATCAAGTGAGTCAGAGAAGAGTGAAGGTGAAGAATCAAGAATCACTTCAGTTACTACTCCTGGAGCTCGGATGGTCAAGAAAGCTTTGAAAACACCTGACAACAACATTGGAGTACGAAGATCCACACGAGTCAAGTACCCTGTACAAAGACTCACATATGATGGCTTTGTAGTTCATCATTACGCATACATGGTGAGAGTTATACAAGAGGTTAAACCCACTTGTTTTGAACAAACGGTTGGACATCCTAAGTGGGACAATGCCATGGATGAAGAGATGGCGGCTTTGGATGCGAATGCTACTTGGGAATTAGTAGCTTTACCAAAAGACAAGAAATCAATTGGGTGCAAATGGGTGTACAAAGTCAAACACAATGCAGATGGATCTGTGAGCAGATACAAAGCAAGATTGATTGCCAAAGGTTATGCCCAAACGTATGGCATAGGCTATGAGGAGACCTATAGTCCAGTTGCCAAAATGACAACTGTGAGAGCAATCATTGCTATGGCAACAGCAAAAGGATGGTCTTTACATCAAATGGATGTAAAGAATGTTTTTTTTCATGGAGATTTACAGGAAGAAGTGTACATGGAACAACCACCAGGTTATGTGGACCAAACACATCCTAATTTGGTTTGTAGGTTGAAGAAAGCTTTGTATGGCTTGAAGCAAGCACCTAGAGCTTGGTTAGACAAAATAGGTCAGTATCTTGTCACAAGTGGATTTCAAACATCCAATGCAAATTTTTCACTATATGTGAAAAAGACAGATCATGGGATTATAGTCATAGTCATCTATGTTGATGACTTGATTATCACAGGAGATAGTGATGCAAACATCTCTGATTTGAAGAAGCTTTTGAAGCAAAAGTTTGAGATGAAGGATTTGGGAGAGTTGCGTTATTTCCTCGGCATTGAGGTAATCCATTCTCCGAAAGGGATATGGTTACTACAAAGGCAATATGCCCTGAACAAATTGTTTGAATATGGGATGACGGGTTGTAAACCCATTTCAATTCCATTGGAGCAAAATGTGAAGTTGAGTGCAGATGAAGGAGACCTCGTGGAGGATACCACTATGTACATATGCATAGTGGGGAGTTTGATTTACATGACCATCACAAGGCCAGATTTGAGTTATGCAGTTGGAGTGGTGAGTCAATTCATGCAAACACCACGAAAGCCACATTTGGATGCAGTGAGGCGCATATTGAGGTACATAAAACAAACCTTGCAGTGTGGAATTTTTTATGAAGCCAAAAGCCAGTTACAAGTACATGGATACACGGATGCTGATTGGGCTGGCAATGTTTCTGATAAAAGATCAACCAATGGTTTTATGTTTTCTTTTGGAAGTGGTGCTGTTAGTTGGAGCAGTAAGAAACAACCAACAGTTGCATTATCAAGCACGGAAGCAGAATACAAAGGTGCAGCAATTGTTGCATGTGAAGTAGTTTTGGTTACAAAAACTACTCTCAGATTTGGGACAATCAGTGGATGCTCCTGTTGTCATCTATTGTGATAACATTAGTAGCATACTACTTGCTAACAACCCGGTCTATCATGCTAGGACAAAGCACATTGAGGTGCACTACCACTTTATTAGAGAAAAAGTTCTAGCAAAAGAAATTGACCTTATTCATGTTAGTACCGAAGATCAAGTTGCTGACATTTTCACAAAGGCTTTAGGTACAGACAAGCTAAGGAAGTTTAGAAAAATGCTTGGTGTACTAGAAGTGGATTTGAGCTTGAGGGGGAGTGTTGAAAATTCAAGCTCAACTAGTTAGGTTTCATTTGTTACTGGAGTAGGAAAGTAACTAAGTTACTTTCACAAGGTTGAATTACTTTCGTTACTTTTTTAGTTTAAATACCTTGGTGTTGATGGTTTGGTTCTCTTTTCTTCATTACACAAGTTTGTGTATTTCATGTGACAAGAACCTTGGAGAGTTCTTGATGTTGTGTTTTGTGTTGTGAGTTGTATGTTGTAGTTTCCTTTCAATAAAGATTTATGTTTGCACTTGAGTAGATCTCCTATTTGTTAACACATCTGAGGGTGAGAGTGAGAGCTCCCAGGGCAGCAGTGATGAGGAGGAGAGAGGCGTTACCACTGCTCCCCCTAGTGCTATCACTAGCAGTGGACCCAGTTCATTTGCTAGTCGAAATGTAGGTTCTGCAGGGGGCGAGGATAGGGAGGAGGAGGAGGAGGAGGGGCAGGGGGACGATGAAGAGAGGGAGGAGGATGAGCAGCCTCCCCCTCCACCAGAGAACACTAGGAAGAAAGATTCAAGGAAGAAATCCAAGAGGGGAAGGAGGTTTAGATAGACAGCTAGTGTGTTAGATACCTAAGAGTTGCAAACCCTTTTACATTGTAAAATTTGAAATTTTGATATAGATTTTTTTTTTGCGGCCCAAAGTGACTCCAAATGACTATAAACCTTGTTTCCAAAACAAGAATACAGTGCCATGCTCTTGCGATACACAGTGGATCTCAAACATATTTGCGAGTCATATTTCTTCGCAACACTGCAAAAGCCAAAAGACCAAATATACCATCTCACAGACATTGCTAAACTCTGACGGTTAAAATCATTCCAGAACATGTTTGCGAAATTTTAAATTTCGCACTACTACATATTGTGTTTTTTTGTGAAGGGCCAAACAAAAAACCTGAAGGGTTTGTGAAGCAAAAACAACCTGCTATATTTGCGATGTGACACGCATCACAACTTGTGTAGCACCACCCATCGCTAATTTATAATGTACCTTATTTCATCGCAACACTTTTACGACATATACCACAAACAAAACTTTGCGACCCGCTAAGTCTCCGTCCACCCTAGCGATATTCCACACTTCACAACGTTTAATCATACTCAAAACATCGCACATTTTATATACACAAAGTATCACTACAAACTTTGAGAGTCACAAGACATCGCAAGCTTGCGTTATTTGGCGCCTCGCATTTTACGTTTGAATATGTATCACAAACCTCATCACAAATTTTTACAAAACTTTCCGATGGTGTACGTATTACAAGTTGCGATGTGCGTTAGCTCGAAAATTAGTGAAAGGGTTACTAGAGAAGGAAGTTTCGCAAAAGGTTTTGTAATGCAATTTTGAAATTTTGATATAGATTTTTTTTTTTGCCTTTCAAAGTGACTCCAAATGAATATAAACCCTGCTTCCAAAATAAGAATACAATGCCATGCTCTTGTGATACACAGTGGATCTCAAAACCATTTGCGAGTCATAATTCTTCCACTACTAGAAATTCTGTCATATGCAACCACCATGTTTGCAACTGGGATGCAACTGCTGGTCGCATGCAACTATCTTTGGTTTTTTATGCAACTACAATGGATTTTTGCCCCCTTTTTGGGTGTGTATGTAACTATGGTATAACTATGATCACCTTCATCCCAACCTTTGGATGATTTCTGTGATATATCATCATATATATTTGATATGCATATACTCATAGTTGCATGTGTAACCAAATTATGCCAACTATGGTCTTTTGGTAAGCTAGGTACACATTTTTTGTAGGCATGTCTAGGATTAGGGCTGCCTACAAATGACAATCCCATTGATAAGGTTTAAGATATAGGTGAAAAATAACTTAATTTATTTTGCCACACCTAAAATAGTGTATCTATCCCCAACTTTTAGTAGCTTGCTCCACAAACATTTAGAAGATAATTGACAATTGAAGATATCAATTTTACTTACAATAGTTTATCACTTGATGAAGCAAAACAATGTATATGTGTATTCAACAAGAAGGTCCAATTAATCCCCTCAAGATTACAATATGTGGGTTTGACATGTGGAAATAATCTATTTTATTCCAACAATTATCCAATACAAGTGAAGGTCTCATGGCACATATACACCTTATAGTCCATGTAATGCATGAATTAGTTCCAAAGTCAGCCCTGATAGTCCTGATGGGTAGACATGTGAATAAAGCACACATCAGAAACCATACATGAAAATACATGTTATTGTCCCCCTTAACAACCATAACCAGACAATATGCAAACCTCGGAAAGGGTTACAAGTGGTGGTATATTCATAATGCCAATCAAATATATACTTGAAAAACACGTTATTTGCAAGTGGCAGATTCCACTGTTTCAGCCATAACAAGCACAAGTGGATAGAAAGAAAAAACACCATTGTGAGAGAAGTTAGAGTGTCTTAGAACAAAATGTCACTTTCAAACAACACCATCATCATACATCTTACCCAAAGAATATCTCAGAATAAGAAGCTCTATCTAAACCCCAACTTCACTCAATACATATATACTTAAAAAACACGTTATATATATATATATATATATATAATCTTCTACTAATTTGAACCCCGTGCCTAATGCACAAGTGTGTTATTTCAACAATGTTTGGTTCATGTTTTAGTTTTTAAAAAAAACTTTTATCTTTTTTATTTAGCAGGGTTGAACAGGCAGATATGGATCGAAGTTTCCAGAGGGTGCTGTAACATGTTTAGACAATAAGGATCTTCCATTGCTCCACCACTCCCTCACTACTCTGACATGCCCCCTTGAGGTGATAAACAAAACATGTATGAGGGCTTAGCCACACAACAAAGGATTGATTATGTTGTTTGAATCTCAGTCCTTGGCTAAAAAAGTGGGCATTGAAAGCAAAGTATCTCATGGTCTTGGTTGGTCATTCCTCAACTTGTTATGAAGAAAGAAATGACATGTAGAACTACTGGTGGTTTTTAAGGCTGCTGGACTCTTCCCATCTTTTGATTTACTGGCCCTATATTCGACATCACACCCAAATATGACATTTTCTACAGTCCTGGTATTTTTTGAACTCTTTCTCATTGAGCTTTGTGACCTTAAATGACCAATTAGACCCATCTATTATCTGCCTAACACAGGTGTGAATACCAATGTTTCAAATATTACACTATCTCACTTGATTACGGTGGTGGGTCTTTCTTTTGTTTTTTGGTTGTATGCTAATTAACAGTAGCATCAAGGTGTTATATTGATCAATATTAGGTTCTTGAGCATGGCTTAGGCACAAATGTATCCTGATTGACATGCTAATTGGCCCGTACAGACCGCGAACGATCTGCACTGCCATACAGCCCACACCAATTGGCCCTTATAGACCGCGATCGTCACTGATTGAACAATCTGTAATGCCATACAGCCAGTCAGGAGGTGTGCATCCGCGATAAGTAAAAAACATGCCACCCTAAACCCAGAAAAGGACACACTAAAAAGGGGAGAGTTGGATGATCAAGCAAACCTGACCTTCCTTCAGGAACACGGGGTTGACAAATATGGAGGTCACATACCAAGCACTGCTAGAGAAGCTCTGGGATCATCAAATGCCCAACCCTACTTCTCCTCACGGGTTCAAATGGATCCTTGGACAACAAAGGAGGAAGAAGAAAAGTAGGCCAGATTCACTCTTATAATAATACTTCGGTGTAGCTTCACCTTGGTCTCTGTTTTCACATAATCCTGGTGAGGCCACCTTCACCAGTGTCGCTAGAGACTTTCAACAAAGTTATAGGTAATACTGAAGAAGTCTCGAAAAGAGGGAGGGCAGAAACAACTCACATTTCCCCTAAAACCTCAAACTCATCGTGATATCTCGCCGGTTGTTGTCCTCCCTCGACTACTAGCCAATTCAACTATTTGAAACGAGTTAATAAAGCTAGCACATCTACTTTCGTCAACTGTTAAATTTGAACTTGAGCAATCAATGTTCTGCAGGTCAAGATGCCTTACAAATGCATTTCTCCAATGCAAGCACAAGTGGGAAGCATTGCTCACGTACACCCTCGACACTATGCAGACTTCTCTCAGCTCCACAAGCATATGGTAGCAGCTGATAGCAAACTCAAAAGAAATCAAACAGCTAGATGGGAATGTTGTACCATCCTACCTGTTTCTCAAGTAGAGCATCTCCTTATGTATTGACCTCATAGCCTCCTCCAACCGCCTGGGCTGAAGCTCCATTCCCTGCACTCAAATTGAAAGCCCGAAAGTAAAAGACGAAAAACAAGCAATGCGAGAGAGACAGAGAGAATGCGAACCTTAGCGGTTGCACTAAGGCCTAAACCTGGGAAGTGGAGACGACCTTGTAATCACCGACGACGAGAACATCACTCAGAATCTCTTCCGCAATGCAATGCACTTGGTGGTCCTGCCAGTCACCTCCAACTGCAATCCTTCCACTACAGGCCAGGCTTGCACAACAGCAACAATAGCAAAAGCAACAATAGGAGGAGTGGACTTGCAGACAACAAGAGCTTGGCATCCATGACAGGATCTGGCACGAGGAAGGACGCCGACAATTGCTTTACCAATACGATCAATTGGATGTAAGTAGTTTTGCCTTCTTCCCCTTTTCTCCAATCCTTTTGTCCTCTTTCCCTTGGTTGCTTATGTTTTGTCTCATTTCAATAATGTGATCATCATCAACAACTGGTTTAGAAAGGTACCTACCTTAATAAGCAATTCTAGTGCTCATGTGAAAAATAATAATGTCTAATGTTTCAATTGTTATTTATGTTGAAACATTGACAAAATTATGATCCTCACCAAAAAACATTATGCATAATTGGATAATGAATAATATGTCAAACAATAATAATATTTCAAGCACTTCAAGTACTTGATAATTATTCATGTTGAATCATTTTGAAATATCACAAAACTGATGTACATCTTAAACAAAAATAATATTTCATGCACTTCAGGTGCATGATTATTATTTTTGTTTAAAAGGTTGTACACTAAAAGCTCCCTGAGCATCCACAACTAAGTACAACATAATACTCCCGGAGATTAGAAGGCAAACCTTGAGGAAGCCCCGCAGCAGCACACGCCATGATCATAGATCATCCACACTCACCGATGCGATCCAAAAACCTAAAAAAACACTCATTCCTGCTAACTGCTCTTCTCTCTCTCTCTCTCTGATACTCGATGATACTTACTACATAGACCTCGATAAGACGTCCCTCGCAGGCAAACAGGCTACAAACTCTTTCTATTTTCTCCTGCTTATTTCCGCACATATCTGGTTGATACTTTTTGTCACAATCTACGCTTGTGATCATTTTGCAAGATGAAAGTCAAAGAGCAGGGCATCATCACAACAACACTGTCTCTACAGTGCTCAAGCATCTAGTTGAATAGGGCAAGACTTCTTGTCAAGTTGCTACTGCCCATACACAAATTGGCTTGATCATCAATTGTACATGAGAAGCTGGATAACTCTCACAAAGCTTCTTCTGGTACCCATGAACCTGTTTTGTGTGCTTATATACCAAGCACCACAAGCACTAACAGGATAAAGATTGTTGTCCGTGCAGGAGTAGAAGAAAGACCTCCAACACCCTTCTGTTGATCATCCCACAGTCAAACAAAAGCAAGACTTATTGGTGATATCATCCCTGAACCAACCACCATGGAAAAAGCTTTCCACCAACAATCAAGTAGAGAAATGCTTCATGCTTCACTGGCAACAGAATAAACCAAAGGTTTCATCCTAAAATAATTACTTACAGACGGACCAGGAGAAGGAACGGGTGAGCTCTGGAACTGTCAAGGATCTGTACTGCTGTGAGCCCCTAGATGTCAATGGTGCAAACCCTACCATGAAGAAGTGCAGCCGTGGAAAGGGAATCGGATTCACTGCAAGCTTTCGAAGATCTGAGTTGAGCTGACCAGGGAATCGAAGACAACAGGTGACACCGCTCATTGTTGCACTGATAAGATGGTTCAAATCACCGACTGCAAAACACATTGCAGGAATCACTGCCGTAAAAAACCCCCAGCACCCAAGCAGAAAGTAGGAAAAAACACATGCGAGGCTCAACAACAAAGTTTTGAGATTGCTGGCTTACATGTAGGCGTGATCAGTTTCAGCGTCCTGAAGCAGATGTCGTAAAGCGCCTCATTGTCAAGAACCATACACTCGTCCGCATTCTCTACCAGCTGATGCACGGAGAGCGTCACATTGTATGGCTCCACGACAGTGTCCGACACTTTTGGAGAAGGAAAAACAGAAAACGTGAACATCATTTTGTCAGGATACTCCTCGCGGATCTTGGAGATCAACAAGGTCCCCATGCCGGATCCAGTTCCTCCTCCCAATGAATGGCACACCTGAAAACCTGCAACAAACAAAAAACACAAGAAAACAATTCTCATGAAGTTTTCCTCCACATTGCATCAAAGACTTCCTTCGTTCCTTCCTTCTTTGGCTACATAGAAAAAGAACAGATGACCTTGGCAAGCAAGAATCTGCTTCTCCAACTTCTCCAACATACCTTGCAGCAGTCACAGCTCTCTGCCTCCTTCCGCACAACATCAAGAACAGAGTCGATCAGCTCCGCGCCTTCAATGTAATGGCCCTTAGCCCAGTTGTTTCCAGCTCCGCTCTGTCCGAACACAAAGTTGTTAGGCCTGAAGATCTGCCCATATGGCCCCGAACGCACGCTGTCCATGGTACCAGGCTCCAGGTCCATGAGCACAGCATGCGGCACATACCTGCCGCCACTGGCTTCATTGTAGTAAACATTGACACACTCGAGCTGAAGATCGGAGACTCCTTGATACGTCCCGGTTGGGTCGATGCCGTGCTCCTCACACACAACCTCCCAGAACTTGGCACCGATCTGGTTTCCGCATTGTCCTCCTTGGACGTGCAGAATCTCACGCATCTTGGCAGAACGAGATCGAAACCCCCGCAGCAAAACAAAAACAGAAGAACCGAAACCAAAGAAGCAGACAAACAAATGGAGGCGCCAAGAAGAGCAGAAGTGACGACGAGATCGAACTCCCTCGCAACAAAAGAAAACCCACGCAAGCAAAGCAGGCAAGCAAACGACGAGAGGATAGAAGGAAGGCGCGAAGAGCAGCGCGACGAAAGAAGACAAGAAAGTAAAATAGATAAAGAAATGCCAGCAAAAGAAGGGAAGAAGGAAGTGCGCGGTCACACGAGTGGCAGCTCACCACTCAAATCTACGAAATTTATGGATTCTTCAAAATGTCTCCAATTTTGGTTCCACTGAAATCTACATATTATCTAATTACTTTAAGTGAGCTTAGTGTGATCTATGGACCAGGTAACTGGCAACAGGTAGCTGGTTATAAGCGAGGTAGCCGGCTACTAGACGTAACAACCTTTGAAATGTACTGTAGTGGAAACTGAGGGTGCCTTACACAGTGCGATTTCTTGCTCCCTCCCGGAGCGGAGCAGGGAAGGGGTCTTACACATAAGCTCTGTAGGGTGCGATCTTACACATAAGCTGCGTAGGGTGGGATCTTATGTGTAAGATCCTCGAGGGCGAGATCTTATGCTTAAGCTCCCTAGGGCAGGGGTGTAACACAATCTAAACTATCAAATCACCTCATTTGCTACACCCTAGAGCTCAGGCTCCATCCTGGGTTCAATGCTTTCCCCCTATACATAACTTATTTTCTAGAAGATCAAGAGTAATATCACAACCCTCCTACCAATGGATGAAAGGTCAGGTAAGCCTCTGCTCAATATCTGATCTCCTATTTGGACGACACAATGCATACATAGCAAAAGAACGATGAGAAAGTTTCGCTTGGTGAACGAACATTCACCGGAGAAAAAAATCAGAGGTTGGGAAACCTTTTGGACCAGAGGTTCTGCACCAGATAACTGGCAAAAGGTAGTCAGTCAGATATCGAAAATAGCTAAAAGGATGCAAGAGCAACAAAGGTACTTCAAGTACATAATCGATGACATTAAACTGGTTATCGAAGCCAGTGTTCAGGGTTCATGAGTGACCACATAACCCTCTTGTTGAGGGGATGAGAAGTCATGCAACTTGCTAGCACTCCGAGCACAGATGTTGGAGCCTCAGAACTGCTTGGAGCAAGTGTAGGGGCTTTTTTTGTTGGTGCAGCAGCTGGAACAGGAGCAGGTGCAGCAGCTTTGCCACCCTTAACCACCACTTCACAGAAGACGTCACATTTCCCTCACTTTTTTCACAAAGTGCGAATGAACACAGAGCTTGTGGTTGCACCGGAAGAGGCCAAAAAAAAAGGAGACGACAAGCAAGAGGAAACACAAACATAGAGCAAAAGAGAAAACAAACCAAGACACTGCGAATGATTTCAACAGCCTACAACAATGTTGCAGCGTGCAAGAACCTTTGAGCAACTATTGTGTTTATTGTAAAACGCTGAAAGCACTCCCCAGAAGATTATGCGTACCAAAATGTCAGACAAAGACCCAGCAAAGTGTCTGGAGCTTGTTGTTGTTGCACAAACGACGATGGTGCAGATGCCTGCCTGACGAATATGCATGGCCTCAAGAGCGAGCGAGGAAGTGAGTTTCTTTGCGAGAGAGAGAGAGAAGAGTGAAGATAGGCGGCGTTGATCTCTTCTGCCCCCCGCTTCTCTTCTTCCCCGACCGGTCTGTCTTTTTTTCTCATCCAACTACATTTCATCCAAATTCAGATGAGAATTCAAAAACCTTTCGTTTCCCTTCGTGAAAGCGATTACATGGGATGAGATATGCAGACGAAGAGAATCGATAGATGCATATTCCCCGATCGATGCATTAAGGACGGAAAATCGACTACCCTTCCGCTCTCGGTCGTCGACTATAGGTGTTCATCAGCCTCTAATCCGTCGGGCAAGAAGCCGTCGCCGGCAACGGTCAGGGACGTTCAGTGCGAAATGTGCCCGTTTCCGGACATTCAAGACGAATTTAGGTGATCAATCACAACTAAAGCTGGTCCAGTTGTTGGGCAGAAACAAGAGACTGAGATTGGCGGGTAGGGTCAAATTTTGGATGGGGTCCAGGGGAGGGAGCGAGCCGGGGGGGGGGGGTTCCCATGGCCCCCAATCATCGAGCCTGGAATTGGCCCGGGATTTCGTCTGGAGACTTGGGATCAAGGTTTTTTCTTCAATTTTGTGATATCAACAAAATTGGCAATTTTTCCGCAAAATTAGTCGAATTTACACTTTAAAAACGTAAATTTCCGAAAATTTCCCAATTTTTTTGGGTGTCAAAAAATCGAAACATTATTTTGTGGAGAAAAAAACATGCTTGGGATGCGTGTGTTTTTTCTTCCCTCTTACCTAATCTGTTTAGGTACTACGTAGTTAGGATTTAAACCCATTCCTAAAACGTCACTTTCCTTTCTTCATCAATTCACCAGGTTTTGCATTTGCCCATTTGCTTTCTCTAATTCTTTCTTGCCATTGTAGCCCCCCCCATGAGCATGGGGCCCTATTGTTAGTTCTACTAACTAGCTGAACTTTGTGGGGCAGGGTTTTTTTTTTCTTTTCAAATTCCTCGAGCAGGTCCAATGGCAAGGATCCCTAGCATTAATTAGCCATTAAATGGCAACTGTCTTAAATGGCCTGTAGCACCTTTACAAAATTGTCGCTACAAGTGGCGACCTAGGAAGTGCCTAGGTCTAGATGTGGTTAATTTCATTAAAAAAAAATTCGAAAAATGGCGAAAAAAGTCACAAATTGTGTGACCCTATTTGTCCCTAATTTTACGGTCCCTAACGTGTCACAAGACGTCATTACACCGACCCTTAAAATTCCTTAAAAGTCACAAATTTGAAGCACTGTTGGAGGGGTGCATTCAAAACGAATTTTTTTCTTTTTGTGATGGGCCAATCAAGCCTCTTTGATAGGCCCATCATCAAAAAGGAAACATTCACCAAATGAACACTTCCTAAATAGGGAATAATTATGTAGCCATTTCCTTTGGTCTAGCTACAGAGGTTACAAGGATAGAAATTTGGGCAAAGGACATGTGTGGTGTGAACAGGAACATTCTTGGGAAACGCATTGAGAATTTGCAGAACCAGTTTGGAACTAATTGAGAACATATCAGGAACACATTAGGAACGTAATGTGAACACACTGAGAACTTGATGGGAACACATTGGGAACATCAGAATCCAAACCTCCAGCCTTCGCCAAAGGAAAAAGAATTTAGGTTCTTGGTTGCATGTTGCCTCGTCTCATTGGTTGCAAAGGAATTTGTGTTTCTAATAAGGGTGTTCTTCATCTGACAAAGCTAAGGGAAATCTGACGCGCACCCAAGTTCCTTATGGACCCACTTGAAGGTCCAAGTATGCGGCAATGCGGAAGCGGTTGGAACTTGGGGCCGCTCCCTAGCTCACAACACTTAGAAGGGTAGAGGGGCGTGTTAGAGCTCCGGGATGGGACTAAGAAGAATTGACAAGCTACTCACTCACACGGATTCTCCATTAACCACCCCAAGTGGTTAGTCCAAAATTGGAGCACATTTGGTGCTAGGAAGAGTCACGGCCCGGACCTTGGGAGTAAGCCACCATCTTACTCCCTTTTGTACTCATTCGGGACCTTTTTTATGTTGGGACAGCCACGGGTGAACTCGGACTCACTTTGACACACCTCACCCCGGGCTTGGGAGTGAGCCACCACCTCACTCGCGGCCGAGCCTGCATCCAAATGGCCATTTTGTCCCGGGACTCCCGGAACTCCCGCGCGGGAGTCCCGAAATCCCGCCCAGCGGGACTCCCGGGACTTTGAAGCCTCATAACTTTCGGAGCAGGCCTCCGATCGAGTTGCCGTCTGAAGCAAAGTTGTAGGTCTCGTCGAGACCTTTCGAACGGTATGTCGCACGTTCTCTGCACCCAAGTATTTCGGGTCGATTCCCGACTTTTAGTGGTCGGGAGTCAAAACCGACGGACTCCCGGGAGTTCGACTCCCGGGCCTTCTTTTGGCGACAACTTGTGTTTCAGATGTCCAAATGAGCAATGCGAGCCCATTTTGGACATCTACACTTCAAGAGTTTTCCATTGATATAAAGAGCGCGACGAGCCATTGAGATTTGACCCCTCAAATCTCTCTCTGAAGTTTCGGGAGTCCCTTTGGGACTCCAACTCTCACCAACTCCCAACGTGGGAGTTCACTTGGGAGTGTGAGGGTTCACTCCCTCACACTCTTTGCACTCCCGGGAGCATGTGATATGACTCCCGGGTCTACTTATAGGCCCGCACCTTGCAACCCCCTTGCTTTGGTCGCAAGCCAAGGCTAGGGTTGCGACAAAATCCCAAACTGGGGCTAAAATTCCCCTGAGGACCGACGAATTTAGATGAAAGAAAACTAGTTTGGTCACCAATTATTTTCCTATGTATTGTTTTCATCTTGACTCCTCATTTGGTCCCTAGTTTTGATCAAATGGCCACACAATTGTGCCCCAAATTGGAGTGGGGTACCCATAACTATAATAATGTTAGAAAAAACAACTAGTTCTACCCCAGTGCTGACAGAATGAAATGTGTGTGATTTTGTCAAGGCAAAAAGAGGCAAGTGGTTTGTATGTATTATTATTGTACCCTTTGTTTGGAACTTCGTGCCCAGTAGAGAGACCAAGCGGATTACAAAGCGCTTTACAAACAACTACCAACCTTGCAAAATGCTCTTTCAGCAAGTGCTTACAAGTGCCTTTGTTTTCAAGCAGTGCCTACACCTTGGTGCATCATGGTATTGGGGCAATGCTACTGTGATGGCCCATCCACTATAGGGTCATGCAAAGTGCACCGCCTGCCCATGCCCTTCTTTCTTCATGATGGTGCAAATGTCAGGGATAATATTGAAGCCCTGGTCCAAGCAATGGTTTCTGAGGGGTGGGTTGAGGTGTTTAGGGTTTGCCCACGGTAATGAGCTCTTGCATGGGACTGTTTGTGAGCCAAGGGCTTTTGGTATAGGTCCTAGTGGGAGGACCTCACAACACAATCCTTGTACCCATGGAAGATCCTCATTTGAATTGGAAAGGACCTTCAATTTTTGTAAGGTTCCAAAATTTTCAAAAGTTTTTTCTTTTTCATATATAAGAAATCATTTTGAGCTCTTCTTGGGTTTGGAGGCCTAGTTGAGTTTGATTTTCCGACATATTGTCTTTGTTTGGGCACACTTGAAGGGCCCCCTTGAAACTTTCTTGAGGGCACACTTGAAGGGCTTCTTTGATTTTTTTTAAACTTTTTTTTTAAAACATGCACTTTGGAGGGACTTCTTAAAGCTTGCACTTTCAGGCTTTTTATTTTTAAAAATCATTACGAAGTTATTATAGGCTTTGCACTGTGGATTAGATAGGATGTTTTTGAAGGTGTGTTTTACATGGAACTATATAAGTGGGTTTTTCCAATTTTCACTTGTGGTAACTTCAGTACTTTTGGCCCGCACTTGAGACTCTACTACATAAGGTTTTTTCTTAAGCTTATTCATACGTTGCCCTTTTCATTTTGGGGGGAGCTCCTTTGATTTTCACTTTTTGTTTGAACTTGTTTTTTTGGCTTCTTGTGTAATCTTGTTTTAACTTGTTTTTTTGGCTTCTTGTGTAATTTTATCGCCCAATGAGAACGCGCCAAGAAGTTGTGCGCCTCTAGATCGAGGAGTCCACCAAACTGGCACTAATGAGAAGTCGGCACCTGGGTTTGAACAAATGGGCTTTTTTAATGTCGTTGGGTTTCTATCTCCCTTGCTGGATGTGTGTGAAAAGGGATTCAAATAGTTTAGCATTCAATTTGGGTAGGTAAGTGTGCCCTGGAATGGGCACGCAATTTACTCAACGGAAAAGTGCGGGGTATCCTGGGATTTCATGGCCTAGGGGAAAAAATCATTTTTAAGGGTGAAGGCCAATCAACTTGCGCCAAATTAGCAAAAAAGACCCCCCTTTGGCGCCATCTTAGATGGGAGGTTGCCCATTCGAAAGGTGTAAAAGGATGAAAAATCAAAAGCCCACAAAAAAGCAAACAAATACTTACGAGTTCGCACATAGGGAACACAGAAATGATGAGGGCAAATTTTTTTGAACTGATGGACTGGGGTTAATTATGAACTGCCACTTCAGTTAGTTTTATTGGCATCACTTTTGGCCATCTCCCATTATTTGGCCCCTTTTTGACCCCATTCATGAATAAATTGCCTTTGTTACACTTGCCAGTTCTTGAGTAGTGTCGTTTTATGGTAAGTGAATGTGAAACGTGTTAAAATTCGGCATCGAGCAACATCTAGGGGCTTGGGGGTTGGCAATCAAGCCTTTGCTTCTCATCAAATCTAGGTAGTTCAAAATGGGCTTTTGGCCAGCTCTTTGTGAGACCAAATTTGGTTCTTGATCAGAGTTGTGACGGGAAAAACCAAATAGGTATAGTTCAAATGGAAGGGAAAATGTTCCTTCCCCCCCCCCCCCCCTTCTTTCAGGCCTTTGAGCTTTATGACCATTTGACCCTAAACCCTCTTTCTTTTCACTCCCATCCTCTTTTCTTGTGTTTTGTTGTCATAAAGTTTGGTGGGTTTACATCATTTGTCTATGGACATGGGGAAACCCATCCTATCACCTTTGTTGGACGTGTTCATGTTAGGAGTTCACTCTTTAATGGTGATTGTCAATTGAGTTTGCGTCTAATGAATGATACATTGTCAACGTCAGTAGTGAGAGAGAGATATTTAGATGGATGAATAATTTTAAAGTAAGCTTTCATTTATGTGATACTTTTAAGGTAGGTTTTAATACACATGGACCTCCAACATTTATTCTACATGCAAAAGGATATGCTTTGCATTTCAGGTCATGCTAGCAAAATATTCATGAATTCATTGAATTTGCTCTTTTTGGTAGTAGGTCTTCATTAATTTTCTACCCTTATATATTACCCTTAAAATAAAGCATATTCCTGAACATCAAGTTGTCCAACATGTTTTGGATGAAGATTAGTGAAAATTTGTCAGAATAGGGCTTTTATTTAAAAAATAGTTTGGGCTGAACATTTTTTTTGAAGATGTTGAGGGTCACAAAAAGCCATTGCATAGTGTGATGCCTACTCATTGGCCCAAGTACACTTGCTATTGAGACACGTAAGTTATCTTGATTGTGTTTTCTCACATGTCCATGTTCTGTTATGTATCGTACACAATATTCATAATTTGGTAATGAATTAAGGAATTTATTGCACATTGAGGTGAGAATTCAAAACATTAAATATTAAAATTCAATGGTTTTTGGGAATCAAATTATTGTTAGAAGTATCCATGGGCATTAATTTTGTGAGATTTTTTGGCTACTTTAGGCAAAAAGAGATGATTGTTATCGTGCTTGTTTCCATTTTTTTATGTATGCTTTGGGGTTTTGTCTACATCACGAAAGTTGAAAACAAATAATTTATGAATCATCACTTCTAGCTCCCTATTTCTATGAACATCCTTTTATAGTTTTTTTTTAATGTAACAATTTCATAAAAATGACTCCATCCTTCTATGAACGACTTTTTATAGGGATGTTCTGACTATATATTTGATGAAGAAAATATAAACTGAGAAAAAGTGAAATTTGCGAGTTTTATCACAAAGTTTTGGGGGAAAAAAGAAAAAGAAAAAAATACCAAGAATTCTATGTTGGGTGCCCGTAGTTAGGAAACAATATAGAAGAGTGCTTAAATCGTTCCACTTTCATATCTTGTTTATAGCCCAATTTGGCTAAATCTTTGTTATGGAGGATCACCCCTTCAACTACACCACAAAATTAGAAAGAGAG